>APFE030299876.1:1656-12151 GCA_000404065.3 Pinus taeda
CTTCTCCTGTGACACTTGCCTCTCTGAATTCGCCCAGGGATGAGTAAGAGATCATCAATATCCAAGTGGAATCAAGAACTATCAGAGAGAGGACACTAATAAAAATCCCAGAAGCTAACTCACCCTCTTACAATCATCTATATATGGATCCCTCATCCCAGAGATCCAAAGGCTAGAATCTTGTATCTTGTAAGGAAGTGTTGTTAGTTTCCTGGTGGAATATCATAGTGTTGGGTGATCTAAGCTTTTCATGAGGTGAAGAAGGGATTTCATGCTTGTAGGATGACACTAGGTTAGATCAATGGGTTGTAATCCTCTCTTCTAATCTCTATATCAATAGAGCTATTCAAGTTTTCCTCCACATTCTTGTATGTTTGCTAATATATGCATGTGTGTGGTCAATATATATCTGGTCCTATATTGTTTACAATTGTAGATCTCTGCACTTTGAAGATATTATGCTGCTTGGAATTTGCAGGTACTCTTTGACGCAAAGTGTTCAAGGGAGGAGTGGAAAAGATCTACCAAAAGGGGAGAAGGAACAAGCAGAGAACCAAGCGAAAGATCGAGGCTGGTATTCTTTGCTCCTCTCCTATCTATTTCTCGTAAAGGAAATCGAAAGTAACTTTAATCTGTTTGTTTCTAAGATAGCTACCCATCTTAGTGGGACTAGCAGCTCTGCATTGACACTAGATTTCCCGATAATAGAGCTAATGGAATTTTTTTATTCAATTAACGTTTTAAGACTTTTTTTTGTGAATAATTTGAGTCAATGCAAATGTTGCAATCTATTTACTTGTTTATGGTCACCATGCAGCCATAACATTGTTAGTAAAAGTTTTTTGTATTATTTGAAATTTAAGCAGCACATACATCCATAGTGCCCCGTTGAGTAAAATGGGTGCTTTCAAGTAAGAAGAATCATTGATCTAGTACGGTAAATTGTAACAATACCTATAATACCTGCACTAAATTGGCAATAAATACCAGACAATATGAGATATCTCATACACCAAGAGATTTAAGCACACACACTCCTTCATAACCACTAGATCCACTTCGGTTTTTAGGACCTTCTCTGCGAGATTTTGCTTCGTCACCAGGTGAGGATAAGGCTGATAGGTCTAGTATAACAACAAGTGTTCTTATGAATATCACCCTTAAATAGAAAACACCATCAACTCAATAATTGCAAAAATAAGAGACTACCCAACAACTGATTAAGTTGAAAGGTATGTCAAAACTTCTCCACAATGTCTCAAATATTGTTGGTTCTGGCAGCATTGCAAGTGAAATAAAAAGGGCAAAACAAGACAGATCATGGAAATCACACAGGAAAACTAAATGGCTACTAAAAATGTCCATGAAATGGAATACGATGAAATGCAGAGGCCAATGTCATAAATCTGGCAAGGACCATAATGAAGAAAGTCTTACTATTGCTATAGTAGTTGCATGGCATGTAGAGAACTTACTGGTAGAGGACACTCGAATGGCCTTATTAACATCTTCAAAATTAGAACATCTTTCTTCTGGTCTTAAACTTATTGCTCAAATGATTTCTAAATTTTCAAACTGCATGGTTGTGCAACCTCTTCGAGCATATATGGCTTTAATAATGCACGTCATTGTTTGGTAGAGCTCTTTCAAAGATGCAAAGTATTCTTCCAAAAAAACAAGAATAAAGATCTAGACACTTTAGTAGCTTCATCTGCTAAATTTGGAATTGATGAGGGACTGCAAGAACTTCTTAGTTGGGCAGCAGAGCTCTTTATCATACATCATGTAAATAACACATCTAAAGTTGCAACACCACCACTTCAAGGCAAGAGGAAATGCGTACACGTTCAAGGCCACAAGTCAAGGAGAAGAGGATCCTCGGAAGAAATTTCAAATGCTATAGATGAAGATGCTAATGGAAAAATAGATACCAGTGAAGTAAGCAAGATTGCTCTGGTTACCAGGATAGTTGGAACAATTCTGAATTCAATTGTACATAGCAATGATTTAAGTCTGGTGACACAGGTCCCAATAAAGGCAAGATGTTTAGGATTTGCATCTATATTTATTTAGTATCTAAAACAAAAAATTGAGAAATGGCCTAATGATTAGAAGTTCATCGAAAATGACTAGAAATATTTTTTTATTCATATGAAGAGCTCCAGTACATATGCTGCAAAATTGTTGTACCTGTGTCTAAAGAGCTTAACTCAGTTAGCTACCGAAGCCTCTATTATGGAAAAAAATCTTCTTGATCTTATCACTTTGACTGAATCTATTATTGGATCTAAGTGTGTAGTGCCTATTCTAGCTATGTTAAAGCCATGGATGCCAGATATTCTTATTGTTGTATCCTCTTCTGCAAATTTTCTTTGCAGTGATGAAAGTTTTGACACTGTAAAGTCAAAGCAGGGATTTGATGACCTGGCTGAAGATGGCAAGCAATTTTTTGCTTCTTGGATTGTGTCACTTTCCAAAGTGCAATGTAGCTCTGTAAATGCCACAAAACTTCAAGAAAGGCCATCCACCAGAAGGTCATGCCATGGGAGGGGCCTCTAAAGATAATGATGATTCACAAACTAAAGACAAGCTCTATCATGCTACTCTTGACTTTATGGAAACAATCAATAAGTTTCTGCAAAAGGGGGATGCCAACATTCTGCATGCTATTGTAAAAATCATTTTATCACTGGCAACATTTTTCCGAGACAAAAAGAATGTGGTGACGTTTTTGGATTACTTCATTTCACATGTGTAAAATTGCTAGGGATTGGCAATGTCCAAAAAAAGGGCCATGATATTCTTCTAAATGAATGCTTAATGGAATATTTTGAAGAGACAAATATTCATATAGAAAAGGAACTAGAGTTGTTGGGGATCAAAATGGGGAAGAAATGCTTCAAGTTGCTAAAGGGATAGTTGAAAATGTTCTTTCAAGTCGAAGGGTATAAATTCCACTACCTATTGAAAGGCATATTATAGCTGAGGTAATTTCGAGAGGAGAATGGATGAAAGTAGAGAAATATGATGAGAGGTTAAATTTGGAATTGATGAGGGGCTGCAAGAATTTCTTAGTTGGGTAGGGGAGCTCTTTATCATACATCATGTAAATAACACATCTAAAGTTGCAACACCACCACTTTAGGGCAAGAGGAAACACTCACGTTCAAGGGCACAAGTCAAGGAGAAGAGGATCCTCAGAAGAAATTTCAAATGCTACAGATGAAGGTACTAATGGAAAAATAGATATAAGTGAAGCAAATAGGATTGCTCTAGTACCAGAATAGCTGCAACAATTTTGAAGTGAATTAAAGATAGAAATGCTTTAGGTATGGTGACATAGCTCCCAGTAAAGGCAAGAGGTTTAGAATTTGCATCCACATTTATTCAGTATCTTAAACAACAAATTGAGAAATGGTCTAATGCTTAGAAGTTCTCAGGAAATGACTGGAAATATGTTTTTATCTATATGAAGAGCTCCAATACATATGCTGCAAAATTGTTGTACCTGTGTCTAAAGAGCTCAAGTGAGTTAGCTACCGAAACCTCTGTTGTGGCAAACAATCTTCTTGATCTTACCACTTTGAGTAAATCTGTTGTTAGATCTAAGTGTGTGGGCTCTATTCTAGCTATGTTAAAGCCTTGGATGACAGATCTTCTTATTGTTGTATCCTCTTCTGCAAATGCTCTTTACAGGGATGAGAGTTTGGACATTGTAAAGTCAAAGAAGGGATTTGATGACCTGGCTGACATCGCAAGCAATTTTCTGCTTCTTGGATTGTGTCACTTACCAATGTGGAATGTGACTATGTAAATGCCACAAATTTCAAAAAACCCATCCACCAGAAGCTCATGCCAATGGAGGGGCCTCTAACGACAATGATGATTCACAAACTAAAGACAAGCTCTATCATGCTATGCTTGACTTTATGGAAACAATCATTAAGTTGCTACAAAAAGGGGATGCCAAAATTCTGCATGTTATTGTAAAAATCATTTTATCACTCGTAGCATTGTTTCTGAGACAAAACGATTATGCTGAGGTTTTTGGATTACTTCATTTCACATGTGTAAAATTGCTAGGGATTGACAATGTCCCAAAAAAGGGCCATGATATTCTTCTAAATGAATGCTTACTGGAATATTTTGAAGAGACAAATATTCATATAGAAAAGGAACTAGAGTCGTTGGGGCATCAAAATGGGGAAGAAATGCTTCAATTTGCTAAAGGGATAGTTGAAAATGTTCTCTCAAGTCACAGGGTTTGAATTCCACTACCTATTGAAAATTAGATTATAGCTTGAGGTAATTTCGAGAGGAGAATGGATGAAAGTAGAGAAATACGTTGAGAGGCAAATCTTGGAGGCATTCTTGTAAATTATTTTTGATCTAATATTTAATTTTATTTTCCTAAAAGAATAAAAAGCATGTATGTTTGTTAGTAAAAGATTTTTGTATTATCTGAAATTTAAGGAGCACATATATCCATGGTGCCCCAACCAGCAAAATGGGGGCTTTCAAGTAAGCATAATCATTGATCTAGTATGGTCAAGTGTAACAAGACCTATAATACCTGCATTGAATTGGCAATAAATTCCAGATGATATGAGAGATCTCATAAGCCAAGATATTTAAGCCCACACACTCCTTCATAACCATTGGATGCGCTTTGGTTTTGAGGACCTTCTCTGTGAGATTCTGATCTGTCACCAAGTGAGGATAATGTTGATATGTCTGGTATGAAAATAACCGTGCTTGTGAATATCACGCTGAAATAGAAAACACCATTAACTCAATAGCTGTAGAAAGAAGAGACTACCCAATAATTGATTAAGTTGAAGAGACTACCCAACAACTAATTAAGTTGAAAGGTATTGTGTGGCACCCCGTCCCATCCAAAAATATAAAATGAAAGAAAAGAAATAATGACAATAACAACAAGAAGTGCCCGATGATCCATTGTTGTAGATTTAAAATATAAATATTCAATCATGCAAAATGCAATGGCATTGAATGAGAGTTGCCAGTTGCCAAGGACAATGCAGAACCCAATTTGCCCAAAGCACCAGATAAAATAGATTGTAGTTTACACTTGGATGTGGTGAAAGGAAAAAATAATTATAAGCCATTACTGAACTTAATGAAGCATTTAAAACCTTATCCTAAAATCTCATTGGATGAGAAATCTTACTTGTCACCAGCCCTTTCCTACTCAACAATCTCATATCGGAGAATGGCATCTAAATACCATGGAAGAGAACCATCATGTATCTCCTTGGATGTCTCTTGCATTCGAACTCTCTGCCAATCTACAAACTTGCTCTCTTAGCGAAGAGGAGCCCATATATCTTGATTTGAACAATTAGCATTCAAATAAATAATGGGTTTAAAAGCAAGATCATGGTTAGAAATTGCAAACAGATAGAATATTTGCAAAATTTAAATCTAGGAAAAATTTTAGAATGTTCCATAAGCAATTCAAAGGAATGTGAGTTATTTCACATAAAGTCTGTGTACCATGAACCTAGCTTGAATGGTACAATAGAGGTTTGTTAGCTATTTGTTCCTTTGCTTCCTCATGAACCGACCACTTCAGTATTGAAGAACAGATACATCTGCGAAGAAAATATGAAAAATGGGGATGACAAAGGTTAAAACATTCAAGGGTTGAAGAAGCCTTGTCTTCCTATGCCAAAATTTTCATGAAGATACATATAAGAAAAAACTTGCCAAAATCTAATAGTGCTCAACCTACCAGCAACACAGTGGCCACAATTGTTGGATTTAGAAAAATTCAACATTCCACTGTCAACATTGTCATTTTTATGGTTACCCTATAGAGGTTGTCAAAAGTAGACAAACCAAGTATTGAATCTCAAGAAACCCCCCATATCTACCTCAGCTAAGGAGAAAAAGGATTTTCGGCTACTTAAGTATTAAAGAACAAAGACATATACGAAGCAAATCTGAAAAATGGGGATGCCAAAATTTAAAACAATCGAGGCTAGAGAGACTCCAACAGGAAATAGGACAACAGTCTAAACTAGGAATTATGGGCTCTTTGGCCCATTATGCTAAAGAAAAAAGTTTAATGCAAAGGTGGGAAAGCAGTGGAGAACCCTCTTTGGCAACTAGAAGTAGTTTCTCCATAGGTTCAGATAAAAAAGAGAGCCTGACTTGCAAGTAAACCTCTTTATTCCATTTGTTTTGACCCATCTTAATAGTTGCATCAATGGTGGCCTATAGGGATTCAGTAGAATTATCGTGAACAGAGTCCACCAGACCCGCTTTCAAGACCATGGGAGAAGAGTGCTTGCATCCACCCAACATAATTTTTTTCAAGTAATGGGAATCAACCTTGCTCATGACGATGGACATGTCGTTGGGAGGAATGACAAAACCAATGTCTTCCTGAAACCTTGTGTCCTTTCTCATGAATCTGTAGTCATGGGCTAACACGAAAATGAATCCCTTGCAGAAGTATGCCCCCAGATTATGGAAATTGATGGTAACTTCAATTCCATTAGGGTTGTGACGATTTGCATGAATTTGAGACCGAGGATCTCCAATTGATCCTCTTTGTTGTGAGCTTTGATCCTCTCTATTGCGAGCTCTCGGTGTTGTGCGATGAAAATGTGTCACTTATCATTTTCTCCAACCGAGGAAGTTTGTTATAACTATTTCAATATATGGTGGAGGATTATTTAATCATCTAACATAAGATTGGATTTTATAGACAGGTACATGGTGGCATTTAGGGGAGTTGTTTTCAAAGGGAAACACCTTACAACATAAAAATTGTGAATAGTGTTTGTACGCACTTAAGATTTCACTGATAGTTCATCTACTTAGAAATTTCTCATGTGCCAAGATAGAGAATGGGGTGAGTTTCTTTCCTATCATAAGATCACCTTTAGGGATGCCCAGATAGGTGGTGGATCTAACCTAGGAGAACCTTGACAACCACATAATGGAACACCAAATGGAATCATGAATCTTCGAACACTTATGAACTGCTAATGGGAGTTGCTTGGTAGGGTAGGTTTGCAGTTCATGTTGATACCTACCAAAGGCATCCAAAGACATAAAAATTGAGATCAAATCCACAAATATATAAGAATACATTCAATATAAGCAAGATCATGCCCTCATTGGAAAATTCTTCGGATTCTAGCCAACGAAGAAGGATCTCATCACTTGGATCTAGAATAAATCAAAACCCAAGGGAAAAATAGACTTGGAGCTAGGAGTTAAGGGATTCTTCACAATAGTCTTTGAAAACTTGGAATAGTGTACTAGGATTGTTGGAAGTACATACTTCTCCAATTTTGCAGGGCTTTACCTCACATTTTAGGTGGAAAGATTTATCCCTAACAAGGAAAATTTCACAGATGCACTAGTTTGGTTCCGCCTCTACTTCCTCTACAAGGAATTTTGGGAAGGAGATACCCTTGAAAGAATCAGAAATACCTTGGCCATTATGTTAAATATTCTAAAGTCACAAAAAGGGGACGATACAAATCACATGCTTCACTATCTGTATACATGGATGTCTCTCAACCCTTTTTAGCACCATCAGACATATTTTATGGAGATGAACCCTCGCAACAACTACTATATTATGAGCACATTCCATTTTGATGCAGGTACTACCATGAATATGGCACTTACTCAAGGACACATCAAAGCCTAGATCCTCCTGAACATTCTAAGGGCTTCACTCTAGTAATATTAAGCATGAAAGTTTAGTGGGCCCAAGCATCTAAGAAAATGGACCTAGGTATTCACAATCAAACACATCTTTGAAACCCTTACGGGGACATCATTAGAAAAGCCTCGAGTAGTATTTGAGAATAATCTATCAGATTCCTCCTCTACTATGAAGAAAAAGGTATGATGATGACCCAACTCCTTCGCATTCCTCAATACCGTCAAAGCATTAGATGATAGCACCACCTACAAATCATGAGGCCATCATGATGAAAGCACCAACACAATATAACCCAAATGGAATTGAGGAATTTGAGTTGGACACGCTTGACCTACAAGAAATGGAAAGAGACTAGAGAAGCAAAGACTTGTTGTAGCAGCTACAACCACCCTCCAAAATTTTTGCTCGCATGCAAATTTCGGATCTTACCTTGTATCCTACGATCGATCATCCTTGGTCACATGATTGGTAATCTAATGCTTTCAAGCTCACCTCCTTGATCCTAAGAGTTTTCCGCATTTTCATCTTTATGCAACATGTTTCATCATCGGGCATAGGGATTGTATTTTTTCATGCAAAGGGAATGTTGTCTTGCTTCAAGGGAATTGTGTGCACATGAGTGGTTGTCATGACATAGTCATGTTTCACACTCACTTCACGCACTCTTGTCACGAAGGTTGTTGCATCAAGTAAAGTATGTCTTATTCATTATGGATGGTGTACATTGTGTCCCTAAGTGTCCATGTGCAATCACAGTCAAGTCCTATAAATGTTTACATATGTTTCACTGATCTCACACTTAGCCATTTTCCCAAGCAACCTAGCCTCATCCAGCTTCCTGGAATTGTGTGCTTTGCTTCTGCAACCATCAAACTTCTTCCCTTGCCTGCTGAAACCCCGCAGTGCGTAGAAGACACCAACCTCCCTTGCATGCTAAAATCCCGCAGCCACAGAGACCCCAGCCAACACTGCTCTCCAAAATTGCACAGATCTGTTAGGCATCTAGCACTACTCTCTAGAAATGTGCGGAGAAGTCTGACTGCACTGTACATAGGAATTTCACAGAGGTGTCCTTCTAGGATCCCCATCATGTAGCACTGTCATGTGCCCCAAAACTGCGCAGTGTTGTCCAAGCTGCCATGTCTTTCTTGCATGTAGAAACTGTGCAGATTGACCACCCAAGGCCTCATTCCAATAGCAATCATTGTGCACTAAAATTGCACAGACCTACCTCTTAGTGACTACAGGAAAAGGTGACATGCTGAAATCGCTTCCAAGGAGTTTTGGAGAAGGACCGAGGAACCAAGCAATGGAAAAGCTCAAGATCACATGCAAACTTCATCAAATGCATGATCATCTTGAGGGTAAGTATGGTAAGTAAAGAACACCTTCCGAAGTACACCTCTTAGTTGATTTTGCAAGATGGATTGTCCATTTCATATAATCCTGTCCACAGTAAGATGCATGTGCAAAAATACAAAAGGTCATCGTATGTGTTCCTTCTATATGTCTTGCTTCCTTTTCATTTGTTCGATCAACTGTCAGCTTTGACATGCTAATTGATATGTCATGCTTGAGAGCTCGTTCTAGTGATGTTGAAGGTTTTGTTTGAGTTGTGTTCTCTATGTAAATATCTATCACACTCACACACGATTTTGTAAGCACTATCATGCAAGTGTTTTCATGGTCATTTGAATGTTTATCTCAAGTGTCACACTTGTCGCTTGCATTCGTCGGTCAGTCACACTAAGTGCATGTTGTCTTGATGGTTCGAGGTGTCTTATCATTGAGTAATGTTGAGTGTGTGTTCATAAGGTCATGCATGCACAATTTCATTCACTCACACACTTAGTCATTTTTCTGAAACTATATTGACTGGACCTCCCTCCAACAGCCAAACCATCCATTGAGTTGCATTGCGTAGTTTTAGCTCTTAGTAATCATGTACTACTACCTAGAATTACATAGAGCTTGAGGCTACCTCCCAGGGAGTCTTCTTTGTGCAATCATCAAATCAACTTGACCGACTATCACCCAGAACAATGTAGAAGCTTCCTATAAACCCATTTCAATTTGTGTTGCCTCAAGCACATCAACCGAGTCTCCAACTAGTCAACCGAAGAGTTTGGTCAGATAGTGACCATGGGACTCACTCCTCCAAAAAAATTCGTAGAAGCTGCCGAGCATGCCCACTTTCATTGACTGAAAAAACTGCGTAGGCAAGCCAGATAGAAACCCTGTGTCTGTCACTGTCTCCTTCAAAAAATTGCACATTTTTTCTAGCCAGTAAGCTAGTCAGCTAACTTGCTGCTCACCTAGAAAACTGTGCAGTTTTCATGAGCAATCCCCCAACTTCCCAACATCTCCCTTAGCTTAGAAACTGTGAAATTATGTCCAACAGGTCAACCTCCCAGCATTGTGTAGTTTTTGCTAGCAGCCTCCCACAGCCACCTCCCCAAAAAAAATACACAATTTTTCCAAGAAGCCTCCTGCAACCTGCTACCAGCTCCGTGGAGAAATTGTGCAGTTTTCACTTCCAGTCTCCCTCTGCTCCCAGCACTGTCTCCCTCAAAAAATTGCGTAGATCTACCCTCCAGCTAAGCCAAATCCCACATATAGACACTGCTGATCTAGATTTCCCATCTGAACCTCCTACTGACCTCTACAAAATTTTCATGAAGAGTGCTTCGAGCCCACATCCCATCTTGAAATTTCCATTGTGCGGTTTCAGAGACTTGTCCTCTCTCCTGGTCACCTGCATCCGAAAGCGAATGACAATGAATC
>APFE030299876.1:13290-28036 GCA_000404065.3 Pinus taeda
GAGTGAGAAGTGGCTCCAATGCCCCGCAATAGGGGTTGGTGCTCTAATGGTGTATGGATGTGTCTTGGAACTTTCTCTCAATTTAGAATCCTATTAATAGGCCAATACATTTTCACACATGTATTGTATTCATTTGTAAGGCTATTCTTTAGACGCTTGTAATGCATGTTGCTTTAACCTATATTAAGGCAGTTAAACTATTTTGACTGTTTTAGTACATACTCTATTGGAAATGTGTTGTATCAGTTGTTAACATTGTCTCGCCTGTGTGGGATATCCTGTTGGACACTCGACATATTCATTCTTGTAAACTTTTTATAACACTCTTCGCACTCGTGTGGACTATTATGTTGGGTGTTGTATGTGCTATTTGTTCACCTTGTGTTTGTGACTACCACATCCATGTGGACTAGTCCACCAGAAGTTGCACATGTCCTGTTTTGTTGTGTGTCTCTAGCAAAGTTGGGACTATTCCCTTTCAACCTGAGACTCATTTCCACCCTCTCCCTCTGCAGTGAAATAAATTTGACACAAGCGGCACTAAGCACTCACCACGCAAGTGAACCTTGTTGTTAAAAAACAAAGCATCCCACTCTCATGTGTTGAGAAGAAAGAGCTAAGGAAAAACTTTAATATAATGGCAACCAAGCCGTCATACCGGATGGGAATCCTACAACAAACAGTGTGAGGTCTAGTTGGGACATCATGCCCAGGAGATCCCTTGAATGTTGGTGTGTCTAGCACCATCAACATTTTTGGTCCTAGAAGGAGGGCCATATGACAAGCTAAGTCCTCACAATCTGTTTTGAATCTCTGCATAATTATCATGACTAAACACACAATTTCTCTTCCGGATTGTATGTCTTATGGAAACGACTTTGAAATATCGGAAGATCTCTATAATAACTTGTCACGTAAAACATACGATGGTGGAGGCCAATTAGCCTTGTTTAGACACATGGTTAGCATTGCCGGATCTTGTGAAAGACATGAAATCTTTGAAGATTACATGACCTGTGTGTTGTTCGCATACATGCTTCGAGGGAACCCACTACATTGGTGTGCCACATTGCCTAAAAAATATATTCACTCTCTCCTTCATCTGGTCGCAAAGAAAGACCGTGCTTTCAATCATTTTGACCGTAAATAACTCAATAAAGAAATTCTAAAATTATAGAAAGCACCTGATGGATTTGTTGAGCACTTTCACACACACTTTTGTAATCTTGCATACCGATTTCCTAAAGATGAAATTGATTAGGACTTGTTTGATTTTAAGCCTATGTGGAAGTTTTTTGTAGCTTCATGATCCGGAAGGAAGATTTAAGTATCTTCTTTACATATCTCAAAATATGGAACTCTTAGAATCATTCAAACCCCTCCCAACATACCTTAGCATTACAATTTCCAAACCTGAGATGGATGAGGTCACCGTCATAAGTGACTGTACATCCTCTTCTCATCAAACAATGTTAGCTCCATAGTGCAAGGTGGGAGAAGGTGCGTGCACATCTGTTGAACTGTCACATACTCCTATCCCACCTGCTCTTGATATCTGTGTAGATTTGGCTTGCAAGCTTGTTGGTTGTCATGTGGACTTTTTTATGTCAACCTTTTTCCTCGCATTTAATCGATCCTCTGGATTGTACTATATTGTGTTCTTCCATTTCGGACTCCACACTTGTTGTGAACGAGGATCAACTTGTTGACTGAGTCGGTGTTGTGAAGCCAACCTACACTATCATTCATAATGAGTGTGTGCGGGAACCTAAAGAAGAACCTGTAGTCAAGGATGACTCCCTTCCATCTGCGCCTCGTCTTCTCTATCCTAGCATCCCTTGTGATTCTTCCACTATTGATTTCCCCTGTAAAATATCGTTTCCAGATGTTTCTACTTCTGATCGTTCACAGGACACATCAGATGTCATCTTATCATTACATTGTGGAGAGGACACAACTTCCTCTGAAAATCTATCCCCTCTATCATCTATCATTTTTGGAAACACAGAGGGTGAACATCCTTGCTTCTCATCTACCCCTTTGCAAAATTCATCAAATCATGAGGATGTTGATGAACATCTTGAATTTTTTGAACATGGTTGTCAAGATCCCTGTACTCCATTTGATCATGATGTTGATTCATTTGTTGTTAATATGTCTAGGCTAGTGGTCTTCGATGATCTACCTATTGACGGAGTGGAAACCCCGCAGGCTATCGAGGCACTTCAACCTGGGTTGATGGTTATGTCAGGTCCTCGCTGTTCTAAGGTTAGTTCCACTTCCGATCAAAAAAAAATTGAAACACCCAAGGCTCTTCATTACTCTCTGCTTTGCATTGAAGATCAATCAAACACCCAGATTTCACTTCCTCCACTCAAATCACATGATTCCATCGCTCAAGATTTGGAGGAATATTACACAAAAAACACTCTTGCAAAGCATAAGTTGTTGGTATTTCTCATGTTTGCTCGTACGTCACATTCCAAAGAGTGTGGATGTTTACTATCTGGACATAGTGTGTCACAACACCATGGCATGTCTGCAATCTTTTTTATGCATTCACTCTTTTCTATTATGTGAATGTTTTAGAACTCAAAGCGTGTTGGTCTTCGTTGATCTATCTTTCTTGTTCACTAGTTTATATGCATATCTTTCTTGTTAACCATGCATTCATCAACATGGGCTAGCCAATCTGCTGATGGATGCATTGGAAATACCACTTCACATTACTAGTCCCATGCACTCTTTAGCATAGGAGTAGGAATAGTCTTTACTTCTTACTTTCTTTTTCTTCCTGGTTTGCATGTTTACATTCCTACTTACTTGGTTTGGTTTGCTTAATTTCTTGCTTTCCTTACTTGTTTTTATTTCACTCTTATTCTGATTTTTTCCTTTTTCTTTCTTCACTTTTTTGTACCTATAGGTTAGCCTCTTGTGAAACACTGTTTGGCTCTCGAGATAAGCTGGGAAAATCTAAGAGGATCATTATAACTATCAACACTTGACTATCTGTTGTCCTCTCTCTTTATGAAGAGCTTGTTGTCTTCATTCAATGATGCCTTGATGGAAAATACGTTATGTTTAGAGAGAGTCTTGGTGAGAACACAACACTTGTACTCTAACTAGCACTGCCTACTCTAGTCAGTTGTTTTGGGTTTAACCCTTGTCAGCTTAGTCAAGTAGAGTAAGGTTGGGGGGAACCTTAACAAGTATGTCAGAGGTATACATAACATAATTCTATGAAGGAACAACCTCTTCTGCTCTCAATACGTCAGGATCCCTCTTCCGTCTCTGTAATAAATAAGTGCCTACGCACAGTTCTTTGAAAAATGAAAAAAATGAAAAATTGAAAATTATAAAAAATGAATAAGGAAAAAGAAGAGAAAGGCTTACTACGCAGAGAGGTGATGCAAATAACTCTGCCAGGGTACTGACTAGGCTCGATGGGAGCTGAGCGATGCTTGTGTTCCCGTGTAAGTCCAACGAGGTACTATCTAGGCCTGCTGGCAACGGAGCAACACCAGAGATGAAACTTAAACTCTAACTATCATATTACTTGTTCACCAATATACTGCTCATCCCCAATCGAAATAAATGGGTTGAATTGGCTTGGATGTGTTGATCTGAAAATGAAACTACTTGTATTTGTTGTTCAAGGTATTCATTTCCATTAAATTATATGTGCAAACTGTTACTCATGTCATACAATTGAAACAAAGTGTTTTCATAAATTTCATAGTCTTATGTGTGGAGGAGTATTATTTCATCTTACTGTTTAACATATTAAATATGAAAAATTTAGCAAGATAAAATCACATAATATAACACAGTAGCTGATCAGGCAGTTCACCTCTCCTGGGCTACATCTGTTGGGTCCAAGGCCCCCAAATGGGCATGTCCTTGCTCTTATTAGATGCTCAAATTGGTTATACAATGATACGAAAGCCTAAAAAGGAAAAATAAGCCATGGAAATGAGTTCAAAACAGAAAAATAGTAAATTTTGGCTTTTGTTTCACCTCCAATGGTTAACCATAGCCCAATACAGCTCCAACACTCCCTAGGCCCTGATGGATCTCCAAGCTTCTCTGCTAAAAAAGTACCTGAAGATCAGCTCTGTTGACTCTGCAACCTATACCATTGGCTCTAGAATGCTTAGAATACTTGAAATCAAAAAAAAATTCGCTCCAAAAGGTTCTGTCTACTGAAGGTTATGACCAACTAAAGTTTTGTCCAAGTTGGCCTAAGGAAACTCCACCAAAAGTAGATTAACTGCAGTTAGCTCCATTAACTTTGGCAAAAGCGCCTAAAATTTAGTTGTCCCACCAATTGAAACTACTAGGCTAACTGACCGTGACTGCTGGAGTAGGCTGCGCATGTGACAAGCGTTCTAGGCGGTTAGGATATGGTTTGCGCTGGCGGGTGGTTAACATAACCATCGGTGGTTTTGTTGGCATGTGACCGTAATTCTTGGGATCACTGGTGAGTAACCACTAGTGGTCTATTACCAAACCTCCAACTGTAGCCACATAAATATAACCACAAACCTCATATGGTTAAGAACCAATGTGTAGTGTGGATGGTTAAGGCATCTGGCTTGCCTGTGGGAGGTCACGGGTTCGACCTCGCTCAACCCATAAAAATTTTAATATGAAAATTCAGGGCCGTGTGGCAGCCTCTAGGCTTGCCACGTGTCAATCTCTGATTGGTCCAACCAAATGAAATATTCTAGAGAATATTCCAAGGAATAGTTCTCGATTTTATTTTTTTTATTTTTCCAAAACTCAAAAATTTACAGTTTATTGGGAATTTTTAAAATGCAATAATTCCTCCATATGGTGTTAGTTTTTTGAACCATTCACGGCACTAGAATTAGGATGATGAGATCTGTCCAAACATTCTAGTTTCAACCAATTCTGAGCAGTTCCAATATTGAGCATTTTCTTCACTTAAAACATGATCACCTGATCACACCTCCCAAATGGGAAGCTTTTGGACCGCAAAAGCCTTCAATTACGTATTAACAAGGTGAGGGTACAACTCCCTCACCTTTTCCACCTCCATCCACTTTGCCTTACTCGATTTGTTGCCTTTAAGACCAACCCAAACATAATCAACATTTACCCTCCTCGAAGTGCATGTCCTTCTGTCAAGGACAACATCCTCTTTCAGCTCATCCAAAAAATTTTGCCGAGAAATCATCTGTGGATGGTAGCTGAATGTCATTTTCATGTTCAGCAATTAAAGGAGGTTCACACAAATGTAAATTTTCCACATTCACAATGGAATACATTTGCGTATATGAAGGAAAATCTAGTTGAAAAGAATTATTTCCAACTTTTTTAATGATCTTGAGTGGACCATAACGAATATGCTTCATATTTTTACCTTCTCCTTGCATTCTTCCTTACTAATATGCAGCCATACCTCATCTCCTTCTTGAAACTTATGATCAACTCTATGTTTAATATGTCTCTCCTTGTACTTGCCTTGACCTTTTTCAAGCTGTTCTTGAACTTGTTGATGTATGAGCTGAATTCCTTCAATGAACATGTGAGCTCTATCAATGTCACTATGCCCATCAATGGAAACATCCTTCTTAAGAATGAAATCTAAAGGTGACTTAGGCAAATACCGAAAACAAGCTTCAAAAGGTGAAGTATTTGTAGAAGAGTGCTTGGCCCGATTGTAAGCATGTTGAATGTAATACAAGTGCTCATCCCAAAGCTTGGGATGCTTGCTGCAATAACCTCTCAAAAGATGTACAATGGTTCTGTTCACTACCTCTGTTTGGCCATCTGTTTGCGGATGGAAAGTAGTACTCTTCTTCAACTTGGTGTCCATCAAATTCCATGGATTGGACCCAAAATTCCCAACAAATCTGGAATCCCTGTCACTAACAATAGAAGTAGGCAAGCCATAATGAACCCATACATGTTGAAAATATAAATCAGTAGTTTGTTCAACAATTATAGTTTTCTTACATGGCATAAGAATACACATCTTGCTGAATCTATCAACTACTACATAAAGATAATCATGTTGCTTTCTAAATAATGGTAGACCTCCCACAAAATCCATAGAAACACTTTCCCATGGTCTATTAGGTACCAACAATGGCATATATAATTCAAGCTTCCTATTGCTAGGTTTGCTTGTAGCACATAATGAGCAACCTCTAATAAAACGTGAAACACTATCTACCATGCAAGGCCAATAACAATACCTCTGTAAATGTGCCACCGTTTTGCTTACCCTGAAATGTCCAGCAATAAGAGAGGAATGAGCTTCTCTCATGATACTTAGTCTCTCTCCCTATGGTATACATAACTTGCCCATATGAAATAACAAATTATTATGCAAATGATAATCATTCCCCTCAACATGATTCCCTTTACTCAAGTTAGCATACACATCCTTAAAATCAACATCTGATACATACTATTCTATGTATCTCCCATGTACAATAGAATCAATCTAAAGTAAAGTAGTAACACTAATAATAGGCCTTGAAAACATATCATCAAATTTATTGAAAACAACTTTCTTGTACCTTACTACCAAGTTAAATTACTGTAGGAATCTCATCCATTTGAAATGTGGTGACTGCTGCAATTTACTTTGTGATTGCAAGTATTGTAAAGGATGATGGTCGGTATGAACAACTGTTTCTTTGCCCATCAAATAGTGTTTCCACTTTTTGACACTTTGTACCAATGCATACAACTCCTTATCATATGTAGGATAATTCACAATAGCACCATTAAATGTCTCATAATGAAATGCGATCGGCTTACTATGTTGTAAGAGAACTACACCCATGGTGTAATCACTAGCATCGATCTGAATCTCGAATGGCTGTCTCAAGTCCGGTAATGCAAGAACTGGAGCTGAACTTATCTTTTCTTTCAAACACTCGAAAGCTTTATGTTGCTTGCCTCCCCATTGGAAAGCACACTTCACACTTGTCACTGCATGCATAGGAGCTACTATGGCAGAGAAGTTAGAAATAAACTTCCTCCAATACTGAGCTGCACCCAAAAAACTTCTGACCTCTATAATGCATTTGGGAGTAGGCCAATTCACAATAGCTTCTACCTTAGAAGGATCAATTCTCAAAGCACCTCCTCCTACTATGTGTCTCAAATAAACCAAAGAAGTCTTTCCAAATTCACACTTTGACATTTTAAGAAATAACTGATTTTTCTTCAAAATATCAAGTACTTCCTTAACATGCATGACATGCACTTCTCTAGTCTTGTTGAAAGTTAAGATGTCATATAAGTAGACAATAATGAAATCATCAAGAAAAGGACGTAAGACATCATCCATTACCCGCATGAAGTTGCAGGTCCATTGCATAAACCAAACGACATAACAAGCCACTCAAAGAGTCCTTTTTTGGTTTTAAAAGTTGTCTTCCAAATGTCACTTTCTTCAATTCTAACTTGATGATAACCACTACGTAAGTCTAAGTTAGTGAAATATTTATCATCTTTCAACTGATCTAACAAATCATTTATCCTTGGGAGTGGGTAACGATTCTTTATCTTTATTTTGTTCAATGCCCTGAAGTCCACACACATGCGGCAAGTTCCATCTTTCTTTGGAATCAACACTATCAGTGACCCACATGGCGAAGTGCTTAGTCTTATGAAACCTTTGTCCGACAAGTCTTTAATTTTCTTCTTTATTTCAGCATTCTCCGTGATAGACATGCAGTACTTTCCGATGTTAGGAAGAGGACAATCTGGATGTAAATGGATTTCATGCTGAATCTCCCTTTTAGGAGGCAAACCTGTTGATTCCTGAAACATCTCATGATGTGCATAAACTACATCATATAAATCTGATTTAAGCTTGGAATAACAATTTTCAAATGACTCATGATTCACATCAACCTTAGGCTTGATCATAAGAAGTACAAAACTCTTACTTAAATTAACTAGCCTTTTTACCTGTCCCGCATTTACCATCACTATATTTGCCTTCTTGCAATGTGCTCTGACAATGTACTCCTTGCCATCTTTGAAAAGATGATATTTATTTTCATGGCGATGGCAGATCGTTTTCCTGTCAAATAAATAAGGACTTCCCAAAACAATTCTTGATATATCAAGCGGTATTGCATCAAGTTCAACCGTGTTGATAAAGTGTGCAGTAATTGCAAAGCGCAATATGCAATTTCTTGAGACTTGTAAGTTTGCATCCTTTCATATCCACCCAAGTTGATAAGGCTTTGGATGTGGAATGGTCTCAAGTTTAAGCTATTTCACAAATTCTTTTGATATGAGATTTACTTGTGACCCACTATCAAACAATGTGTCAATTTTTGTATGTTTTGAGACTACCCTCACATGGAACAATTCAATTCTTTTTTCCTCATTAGTAGCTTGTACATGACAGTTTGAAGTACTAGTTCTTGATTTAGTTTCAATTTCCTTTCCCTTCATACTTTTCAAAACCATGGCTACAATTTTGGTTTCATCCCCTAAATCATCACCTAAATCTTGAGGTGTAGTTGTAGTAGCTGTAGTTTTCTTCTTTCCTTTGTTTTTGTTAAACTGATTTCTTTTTTCAGGATAAAGTTTCCAAATTTTTTTCTCTTCATGGCCTTCTCTTGAACAATGTTTACATATCACTTTCTCACCCTCTTTTTTGACAGAGGCATTCTTTTTTCCTTTTCCCTTAAATGTTTTCTCTTTGTTTTTCCCCTTAAAAGGCTTGTTTCTACCCTCATCGAAAGTGTTTCTCCCTCTAGTCTCTAAATGCATAGCTTGTACACAAACTTCATCTAGACTAGTAGGATTGAACATAAGGATAGTATGTTTAAGGTTGCTGTGCAAACCACCTATATATTTCAGCAAAGCGCCTTGACTTTGTAAGTCTACCCCTAATAAGAGTGCTCTTCTCCTAAACTCTTGGGTGTAGTCTTGAACATTTTGTCCCTTTATTTGTCTAAAGTTTTTCCAGTTCATTATAGCCTTTTGTAAATGTGCAAGAGGATAAAATTGATTCTTAATTGTGGAAATAAATTCAGCCCATGTTAAAGTAATCTTACCGTGTTTCTTAATTTCATCCTTGGTCTTGGCTTCCCACCATACCATTGCTGCTCCATCCATTCTTAAACAGGCTAACTGAATCTTGGTGTCATCATCATGTAAGTTCTATATCCTTAAATAAACTTCCAAATATCTTATCTAGTTGTCAAGTTTCTCTGCATTGACTTCACTGTTAAACATGGGTAATTCAAATTTAACATCTAGCTTTAAAAATGGACATTTTCCAGAAAATTTAAGCTTATGAGATTGATTTACCGAGGTATCGGATGACGATGTAGAGGAAGAGGATGACGATGGGGATGGTGGATCACCATTTCCTCCATGTCCTATCTTTGAATTATCATCACCTTTCTTTCCTCCTAAAGAGCCCTCTTCTTCTTTCTGATGTTTAGACCCTTCTCCAATCAACCTATCATTCCTTTCCTGGTATAATATTCTTACCATCTCAGTCATGTCCAAAAAATCTTTTATGAATACCCGTTCTTCTTCTTTTCGATCCATGTCTTTAGGAACTTCTCCTTCCCTTTCAGACATACTTGAAGCATCTTCTAAGGCTATTGAGGGTGAATTAGAAGGTGGAGATGATGGCACCCTAGTCCTCCTTGGTTGAGTATTATCTTGTGCTCTAACCAATTGTCCTTTCCCTCTGAAGTTTAAGCCTGGTAAGCATTAAAACTTGCAAAACAATAAAAAATATCTTTGCACAAAACTAATACTCAAAACTTGAGCTCTGATACCATCTGATTTGAAAACGAAACTACTTGTATTCAATGTTCAAGGTATTCATTTCCATTAAATTATATGTGCAAACTGTTACTCATGTCTTGCAATTGAAACAAAGTGTTTTGGTAAATTTTTGAGTCTTATGTGTGAAGGAGTATTATTTCATTTCACTGTTTAGCATATTAAAACTGAAAAACACAACAAGATAAAATCACATAATATGACACAACAGCTGATGAGGCAGTTCACCCCTCCTGGGCTACATCTACCAGGTCCAATGCCCCCAAATGGGCATGTCCTTGCTCTTATTAGATGCTAAAATTGGTTATATAATGATAAGAAAGCCTAAACAGGAAAATTAAGCTGTGGAAATGAGTTCAGAACACAGAAAATAATAAATATTGGCTTTTGTTTCACCTCCAATGGTTAACCATAGCCCAATACAGCTCCAACACTCCCTAGGCCTTGATGGCTCTCCAAGATTCTTTGCTAAAAGAGTACGTGAAGATCAGCTCTGTTGACTCAAAAACCTATACCAATAGCTTTGGAATGCTCAGAATACTCGAAATCTAAAAAAAAATTGCTCCAAAAGGTTCTGCCTACTGAAATTTATGACCAACTGAAGTTTTGTCCAAGTTTGCCTAAGGAAACTCCACCAAAAGTGGATTAACTGCAGTTAGCTCCATTAACTTTGGAAAAAGTGCCTAAAATTTAGTAGTCCCACTAAGCAAAACCGTAGGGCTGACTAACCGTGACCTCCAAAGTAGGCTGCGCATGTGATAGGTGTATTGGGCAATTAGGATATGGTTTGTGCTTGTGGGTGGTTAACATAACCATCAACGGTTTTATTGGCATGTGACTGTAATTCCTAGGACCGTTGGCAGTCTATTCCCAAACCTCCAACTCTAACCACATAAATATAACCGCAAACCTCATGCAATTAAGAACCAATGTGTAGTGCGGACGGTTAAGGCGCCTGGCTTGCTTGCGAGAGGTCATGGGTTTGACCCCGCTCGACCCAAAAATTTTAATATTCCAATTCAGGGCGACGTGGTGGCTTCTAGGCTTGACACATGTCAGTCTCTAATTGATCCAACCAAATAGAGTATTCTAGAGAATATTCTAAGGAATATTTCAAGGAATATTCCTTGAAATATTCTTTTTTTTAATTTTTTCCAAAATTCAATAATTTGTAGTTTACTGGGCATTTTTAAAATGCGATAACTCTTCCATACACTGTTAGTTTTTTGAACCATTCGTGGCATCGAAATCAGGATGATGTGATCTATCCAGTCGTTCTAGTTTCAGCCAATTCTAAGCAGTTCCAATTTTAAGAATTTTCTTCACTTGGAACATGATCTGATCATGTGTGCTAATCGATCAAGAGAATTGTAGGGACTACATCTTTCAGCCAAGTTAGTGTGGAGACCATGATGATCAAAGAATCGAACAATAATTTTGTAAGGGTTATACTCGCTTTTCACAAAACAAGATCTATATAGAGAGCTAGAGTTCTACTAGTGTGCCACCAAGTGTTATAGCCACTACAACCACCCTCCAAAATTTTGGCTCGCATGAAAATTTCAAAGCCTACCTTGGATCCTACGATCGATCATCCTTGGTCACTTGATTTGTAAGCTGATGATTTCAAGCTCCCCACCTTGATCCTAAGAGTTGTTTGCATTCTCATATTTATGCGGCATGTGTCATCATCGCGCATAGGGTTTTTGTTTGTCATGCAAAGGGAATGTTGTCTTGCTTCAAGGGAATTGTGTGCACATGAGTGCTTGTCAACACATATACATGTTTCACACTCACTTCATGCACTCTTGTCACGAAGGTTGTTGCATCAATAAAATTATTTCTTATGCATTCTAGATGCTCTACGTTGTGTCACTAAGTGTTCATGGGCGATCACAGTCAAGTCCTATAAATGTTTACATATGTTTCACTCATCTCACACTGAGCAATTTTCCCGAGCAACCTAGCCTCATCCAATTTCCCAGAATTGTGTGCTTTTCTTCTGCAACCATCAAACTTCCTCCCTTTCTAGCTAAAACCCTGTAGTGCACAAAAGACACCAACCTCCCTTGCCTACTAAAACCCTATAGCCCGTAGAGACCCCAGCTTGCACTGCTCTCCAAAATTTCCAAGAGAACTCAGGAAGGAAGCACTGATCTCCAAAAATGTGTAGATCAATCCATCTATATTACACTGAGCAATTGTGCAAATGTGTCATCTCAGGACCCTGATCCCGCAGTAGTGCCCTGTGCCTCAAAACTACGCAGTGTTTTCCAAGCTTCTCTATCTATCTTGCATGCAAAAACTAAGGAGACGGGCATCCCATGGCCTCATTCCAGCAACAATCATTGTCCATTGAAATTGCATAGATCTATCTCTCAGTGACTACAGGAAAAGGTGACATGCTAAAATTGCTTCCAAGGAGTTGAGGAGAAGGACCAAGGAACAAAGTAATGGAAAAGATCACAACCCCATGCAAACTTTGTCAGATGCATGATCATCTTGAGGGTAAGTATGGTAAGTAAATAACACCTTTCGAAGTACACCTCTTAGTTGAGTTTGAAGGATGTCTTGTCAATTTCCTATCATACTGTTTGCAGTAACATGCATGTGAGCAAACATGAAAGGACATTGTATGTGTTTCTTCTACATGTCCTACTTCGTTTTCATTTGTTTGACCAACTGTCGGCTTCAACATGTTGATTTCTATGTCATGCTTGTGACCTCGTTCTAGTGATGTTGCACATTTTTTTTTTTATTTCTGCTCACTATGTAAAAATCTATCACACTCACACACAATGTTGTAAGCACTGTCATGCAAGTGTCGTCATGGTCATATGAATGTTTATCTCAAGTGTCGCGTTTGTCACTTGTACCCATCAGTTAGTCACACTTAGTGTATTTTTTCTTGATGTTTCGAGGTGTCTTGTCGTCGAGTGATGTTGAGTGTGTGCTCACAAGGTCATGCATGCACAAGTTCATTCACTCACACACTTAGTATTTTTTCTAAAGCTTTGTTGACCAGACCTCCCTCCAATAGGTGGACCATCTGCTAAGCTACATTGCACAGTTTCAGCTCTCAATGATCATGCACTATTGGCAAGAATTTTGCATGGTGGTTTGTGTTGTATTCTTTCCATGACTACCTCACACACAGGGTGGTGGCTACCCCTCCTGTCGAGGGTATGTAGGGTGGTGATAGCCCCCTTTTAGGGGGTCTATGGTAGTGCCCTGGGAAATATTTTTTTGGACCCTATATTAGGTGGGAAAACCCACCTATGGTTTTGTGCATGGATTTCGCACATGGTTTTGGGCATGATAGTTTTCTTTCCATGGTATTTTGTAGATCTGGTCAAGGGAACTATGGTTATGCTCTAATACAGGGTTAATGGATTAGGGTTTATGGATGCTTCGACATGTATATATATGTATTGTAATATTGAAAGAAACATAACGAAAAATCAACCTGGTAGTCCTGGTTTTGGGATCCAGGGGAAAATCTTTGTGTATATATGTTTTATGTTTTATGCTCTCGCGATTATTTATTTTTTGTTTTTAGAATTCGTATGTAAGTAGTTTCTGTCTAGGATGAAAAACTACATTTGGTATCATAGTTGCTTTGGCTTCAAGGGAACGCCTTTACTGCTAAGGGGTTTTTTTGTTCAGGCCTGTGGTAGACCCTGTTTAGAGGGAGATCTGTAGGATCGATTCTTGTGGCGAAAGAAGATGGAAAGCAGTGGAAAGATCCAGATCAAGAAATTTAATAGTCAGAGTTTTGAGTTGTGGAAACTCAAGATGGAGGATCTTTTGGTGGATAAAGATCAGCGGATCGCGATAGATCTAGGTACTAAACCAACATCAATGTTAGCTGAAGACTGGGTAAAGTTGGATTAGAAGGCAAAGAGCACAATACGATTGTGTGTCTCAGATTCAGTATTGTTTAGTGTATCAGGGGAAGCTTTGGCAAAGGCTTTGTGTGACAAGTTAGGGACTTTGCACCAATCTCTCTCTCTGGTGAATAAACTATTCCTATGAAAAAATATGTATAACCTAAGAATGAAAGATGGAGAGTCAGTGACAGAGCATCTAAATGCATTTAATACTGTGGTAAGCCAGTTATTATCTGTTGATCTTAAAATTCTAGATGTAGATAAGTGCATCAGTTTGTTGTGTTCTCTACCATATTCATGGGATAGTCTGGTTGTTGCAATAGGTAGCAATGAAACTAACTTGCAATTTGATGAAATAGTCTTATCCTTATTGTCGGAGGAGATGAGACGGAAAAATATGGAGGGCCAGAATGGTGATGCTTGTCTATATGAGGACGGTCCCATAATAGAAACAAAAATAAGTCCTCAAGTGGGAGATCTAAATCTAGAGGGAGATCTAAATGTCTAGGAAAACCTGTAAAGGTGTGTTGGAAATGTGCAAAGGAAGGGAACTTCAAAAGGGACTATAAATCTAAGGCTTTTGAGAAAGGAAATAGATTTGATGATGTTCCTTATGCAGAGGAAAAAAGCACCTCAGAGGAAGGTGGTGATGTGTACATGGCTTCTTCAAGTACACATGTAGATCATGAGGCATGGTTGATTGACTCAGGTGCATCCTTCCACTTCACTCCCCATTGAGAATGGTTCTATGAGTATGAGAAATATGATGGTTGTGATGCCTTCTTAAGGGATGTCAGGAAGGCTAGAATTGTAGATTTGAGGCTTCTACAATCTTCATTTTGTAAAGTGTTATTTTCCGAAGTCATTGCATTCATGATTTTATTGTATCGACTTTTCGAACCAACCTCTGTGGTTCATCATTAGGATCAGATGTGTGAAAAATTTAGTGAGTAATGGACCAATAAATAGAGGATAGGGTAGGAAAGATAATGAATGGAGCCGACAAGTTTGCTATTGCTCAGAAAATTTTTTATTTTACTTAATTAATTAAT
>APFE030299876.1:28046-69783 GCA_000404065.3 Pinus taeda
AAGTCCCTAAAAGTGTTGCTTCACTGCCTAAAGGAACAAGGTCAGCTGATTACATCATCTCCCAGAATTTCTCCACTGGAAACTGCTCATAAATGGTTAAAACTAGACCATACTGAAAGCTTAGTGCAGAGGGTGCGATGCATATCACCTTCCAAGGGTACAAGGTGCGATTCATACTGAATTGCTCCTCTGTAGGGTGTGATGGTCGGGAATGGAAAAATGGCAGGGAAAAAATGCGAGGTGGAAGATCATGGAATCCTCCAGAAGCTTCCCCTCTGACACTTGCCTCTCTGTTTTTAACCAGGGATGAGTAAGAGATCATCATTCTCCAAGTGGAAGTAGGAACTATCAAAGAGAGGACACTAATCAAGATCCCAGAAGATGACTCACCTCTCTGTAATCATTTATATATGGATCCCTCATCACATAGATCCAGAGGCTGGAATTTTGTATCTTATAGAGAAGTGTTGTTGGTTTTCTGGTGTACATTCATAGTGTTGGGTGATCTAAGCTTTGCTTGAGGTGAAGAAGGGCTTCCTAGCTGGAGGATGATGTTGGGTCAGAGCACATGGTTGTAATCCTCTTGCTACTTTTTATCTTAATAAAGTTATTCTTGTTTCCTTCCATATTCTTGTGTACTTGTTTATATATGCATATATATGGGTAATACACATCTGATCCTGTATTGTTTATGAATTTATATCCTTGTTTCTTGGATGGTAGTATGTTGCTGTGATTCCACAGGTTCTTTTGAAGCTGGGAAGACAAAGAAGAAGTGGCGAAGCTCTATCAAGAAGGAGAGGAAATCAAATGCAAGGCCCAAGTTGGTCTTCTTGGTTCTCCTCTCATCTATTTTCATAAAAGGAAACAACAGTAGACTTTGATTGTTTGTTTCTAAGATAACCACCCATCTTAGTGGGAATAGCAGCATCTAAGTGGACATTATTCCCAGATAAAACACCTCCAAGGATTTTCCATCCCTAGCTGGTGCCCATGTTAGTTTCAGTCTTGTCTGCCTATCACCAATGATTAAATATGCTTTTACCAAGTCTGTTAGGGGTCTCAAGGTCAAATTTTATCATGTCACTAGGTTTTTAGAGTAAAATTTGGTCACTAGCTAGTTTGCCTAAGAATGTCTCTATTCTTTTGAAAGATATCACATGTTGATTGCCTACATCACTCAGATGAGGGGATCATAATAAAAATAATGTTTTTATCATATCATTCATCATCATTACCATTTCACTCAGTCTGATGTCTTCGTTAGGTCATTAGGGTTTCAAGGTCGATCCTCATTCCATGCATAAATCCAGCACTAGATTTTTCATGAGTTCTTCATGGTTACAATCTCAAGGTTCCAAATAAGAAGTCTCATTGTTCAAAAAGATAAAGAGAAGCTCAGGTTTCAATTCTCCAAAGTGGCCAAGTTTAAAAGGTGAAAGTCATGTTTTGAAAAGGTATGTAGGGCCCATTTTTATTCAAAAGAGAATCATATTTTGCCTATAAAAGCTCAAAAGGTCCCAAACTTGTTTCATTTACCTCCTAACCTCCTATATTCATCGATATCTCCTCTCCATTGGTGAAAAAACCCGGGTTTCCTAGCCAAATTTTGACAAACTCTCTTCATGTTGCGCTTCTCGAGATTGCGTTGCGCTTCTGAAGGTGCACTGCGCTTCCATGAACTGTGTTGGGCTTCAATGAATTGCACTGTGCTTATGAAAAAGTAGCCCGAAAATCACCTAAACTCACTGAAATTTCGAATTTGAGCTTGAATTCCTACTTCTTACCATTCTAATCTTATTCACAAGTAAGTATCATCCTTTTGCTCACCTTTTTCCATTGGCAAGATAAATGCTAATGTAAGATTTCTTCATCTAGGGTTTATGTGAAATTTTAATGTTGTAAGACTAGTGTAACTAATGGGTTTGGTTATTTATGACATCAAAGCATGTAAATTTTTCACCTCATACCTATGTACATGTTTAAACCACCCTTTGATTCACTAATTAACTTATATACCCTCAGATTATGTCACCCTTACATAAACCTTGGCTCATACCTATTGTTTTGGGCAAATTTTATAGCAGCACAATTTTTCAATTTCTCCTAGTCATTTCTTTCCCTCATTTCACTCCATTTAAACTTCATAAGTTTCTTTCAGCCCCTGTTGACCTCCCAAAATTCCCGTACCATCATTTCCTTTCCCCAACCTCCTCATTTCATCATTTCACTCATTCCTCATTGTTTTTCCATTTTCCTATTATCTAGGGTTTCTATCATAATGGAGGGAGATTCTTCACCATCAGAAAGGAGAAAACACCATAAAGGAGGTAAAATCCTAAGATATGAGCCTACCAACTTCAATGAAATTAACTCATCACCATTCATCAAGCAGTGTTTTGTAGATGTCAATTGTCTAGGGTTTTGTAAAAGGGTAGGTGAAGTGGATTTCCATGAACAACTAATTGATTGGATTGCCACCCATCTGAAAGGGGAAAGGGCCATCATAGCAAGGGTTTATTTTACATTTTCAGTAGCTTCTATTTCCCTTGTGACAGGGATACCTGATCATGGAGAATATTGGTTCAAAGGCATGAGCTTGGACCCTAAACCTTACAAATCTTTCTTGGAATCACCCTACAGAGAGGCCAATACACACATCATCCCATTTAGGTACCTGTTGGAGTATTGGTGAAGGTTGTAATGAAGTTTTTCACTGGCGAGGAAAGATTTTATAGATTGTATTCATATCACATCATGCTTCTAATGCATTTCACAGCTCTAAAACCTCTCAACATGTGTAATTATCTATGTAGAAGCCTTATTCAAATGTGTGAGAAGGTACAAGTGAAAGAAAAATAACACCACCCTAGTATTTTTCATCACAGCTTGATAAATATTGTAGTTCTCCATAAACTAGAAGAAAAGAACATGACATGGAATTAATTCATATAAACAACTTTGCAATGGCATGAAACTACTTTTTCAGTTCATCATCAAAACATATCTACACCGCGGGTGGAGGTAGGATAATCAAGTAATTCAGTGGACGTTCCCAAGGGACCTAGACTTGAGGTGACTATAATATATCAAAGAGGAAAAAGGCTTGTGTTTACTTCTCAAGTTGAGAAAAGGGCCAAGCCTTCTACATCAGCAAAACAGGGATCACATGTATAGGATCAAGACCTAATTGAGAATGATTTTGAATTGGTGGACTTGGAAGCAGCAAACGAACCTTCAAACATGCAACAGATTATCAAAGATAAGGATTCTAAAATCAAAGAACTCATGGACAATATGGCAAGGGCAAGGTTCATTATCTCCTTCCTTGAGCAAGAAAACACTCAGCTTAAGGCTAAACAACTCATCATGGAGAAAGAGGAATCTAAGGTGTTGCAGAAAGGAGGCATAGGAAAAGAAGTGTTGGAGCCTAGTGAACATGAGGAAACTGAAAAAATTTAGGAAAAAGAGGCCAAGGACCAAGGGAATCAAAAATGAATTGAAGGAGGAGAAAGGACATAATCTGTAAGATGAAGACCTAGACATGGAGGACAGAATTGCCTTCGAAATCAATGAGGATAGAAAGTAAAGGCTAAGTAAGGTCAATGGCCAATTAGAACATCTCCTTGACAAGGCCAACAGGGATAATCAACTATTGAGGCACATGGCACATCATTATCAAACTAGAAACATGATATGTAACATCAAACTCACGTAGTTGAAAAATAAGCTAAAGGAAACCCTAAAGGACAAAAATGAGAGGGATAGCTTTGAGATGCTTGTTGAAGAATCCATGAGGGCATGACATACCTAATTTTTCACTTCATGGCCAATTTTGAAGGTTTTCTGAGCATTTTAGGTATTTTGAGAATTTTGGTGCCAAATTCAGAAATTGGGCTAGTCACAGAAGCGCAGCGCCTTGGAGCTGCGCTTTTTCCTCAGACCTCCAAATGACAAGTGGCTTTGAATTTTGCAAGCCTCCTCTTCAGACATATTTCATTAGATTTCTCAGAGAGGGCTCATATTTTGAGAAAAAGGAGAAAAATGGGTCAACAAGTCATCATTCTACCACTCTTTTTGACACGCACTACGCTTCTAGAGACACCTTGGGAGAATGAGTTTTTGAAGGTCTTCCCATGGGTAATTTTCAAAAGTTCAAGGTTTTCTGGAAACTAGACAGGAAAATATAGATGACCATTCTCTAAGATCTCAATTTGGACCTAACAAAGGCACCTTAAAGTGGGATCACAGTAGGCACTGCGCTTCTGCAAATTTCTTAGTTGTTATTTAAAATTCACTCTGTAATTTCCTAGTTTTTCAGTTTGACTTTGTCAAAGTAAAAAATCAGCATGTAATTGCAGTAGTTCAAGGTTAGATTATGTAATCATGAATAAATATAAATGATAGGTTGCTTTTATGGTTAAATATGCCTCATAAAGGAATAAAAATTCAAAACAAAGTCTAAGAGAAGAGTTTGTATTTGACCTTCTCACTCTTACTTGTTTGTTGAGAGAATCTTGGAAACAGTTCCACCACTTAGGAATTCGACTCCTGAAGGTGGGGAAGATGTTTGATTGATTCTATATGTATCATTTATCATTTAGAGAGAAGGGTTGGACTTCTGTGGAGAGGCTTGGTACCTTATGTTCTCTTACAACTAATACAAAATCAGTTGCAACTATATTACAGGAATACTTGTTTAGTGAGCCGATGGTGTTGTTTTCCTTTCCTATCAGCTTCTAATAGATGAAATCATCTCTATTTTCATGCTTTATCTTCTTCCTATGAATTTCCTTGCAGTTATATAGACAGAAAACTTAGATTTAAGCTATGTTTATGTGGAAATCATGCTTGTGTTTCTTTTCTTCTAAAACTAATGAATTCATGCTTTCACATGCTTAGTATGTTCTCTTAAACTCACACAGCTACACTACATTGACAAACACTTTAAGTTCACCATAACACACTAATATCTAGCTCCTCTTTATACTTGTTATTGCATACTTGAAGCCTTGACCTAATTACCTACTCTATTCCCTAGTCCAACAAACTAATAACCCTAAATTCATAAATACTCAAACAAGACTTGTATATCTAGCCTAAAACCTATTTCTTTTTAGTTATTCATTGACAAATCCTTAGAGAGATCCCTCTCTGGTTCAGTAGGGCTAGCTACTAAACTGTAAGTGGTTCAAGGTTGCCTCTTTTGATCTCCTCCTCAGCCTAGGAAATTGTATAGGATAACACCCCCTATTCTACATTTTAATATCACCTATTTTCTCATCCCTCATTCCATACAATTATTGTATTTTCTATCCTACTCTAAGCATAATCCCCTTTGAAAACCATCATAGCGCATCATGTATGAATACTACCCATATACCCTAAGTATCCATCCTATCTATCCCCTAATTTTCATATTTTCAAATATCATTTGCATGCCTTACACTCACTGTGGGAATCTGTTGCGCAAGTCATGTTTCTCTTCCCTAGTGCTGCACAAATACTCTATTTTATTCACCATTTTGCAGAACGATTTCCGACTACATGGAGGAGAATTTTGGGAAACTGAAAGAGGTTTTTCTCAACGACATGCCAAATAACAATAACCTCTTCCAAGATTTGTACATGTGTAATAGATTGATATTTTCAAATCTATCCTCAAAGCTCAGTTTTCGCAATTCATAAATTCCCTATTTTAAGTCATTGTTTTACAGAGAATGTTTTGGGAGGATGGGGAAGAATTTGGAGAAACAGAGAGAGTTGTATCTTCACAAATATCTTCTATAATAACCTCCTTCATTTTTTAGACATGTATTATTGTTTAGGAGCAATACCCAAAACATTGTCTCATTGCACAGGTGTTATGCAGTTGCTACATAATTGTTGCACACAGGTCTTCACAAGTTTTTGGAAGGCGCCAGCTGTCAAAGATTGAGTGGAATGAGGTGTTTTTGAGTTGGGATCGAGGTAGACAACCATTCATCAGCAAGGTGATTGATTTTATGGAGACTTATGCTATCATGGCATCATACCTAATTGCTACATAATGTAGGGCTTTACTGTTGTTTCCTCTTTTTATTTTATGCGAAAAGTATGGTCGATGTTTCTAAATACTAGAATTTGGATAGCTAGCACAACAAGACAATATGATAAAAAATTGTCAATATTTTATTGTTTTTGTTTTCTATTAAACAAAAATTAATAAGTATGTTCAATTTCCTATTTTGTTTTCAATCTGATCCACTTCATTTGATAAGAGATTCTTTACATCATGACATAATGTTCAAATATTGTATGGTTATTTAATGCTAAAGTTTGGAAGTTAGAAGGGGTTAGATGGTATTACGAATGAGCTCTCAGAAGCTTGTGACTGTGATCTATTTTTATAAATAAATTTGTTTATTGTAGATCTGAGGCTTCTAATATCTTCATTTTGTATAGTGTTATTTTCCGGAGTCATTGCATTCATGATTTTATTGTATTGACGTTTCGAACCAACCTTTGTGGTTCATTATCAGGATCAGATGTGTGAAAAAGTCAGAGAATAATGGACCAATAAATAGAGGATAGGGTAGGGAAGATAATGAATGGAGCCGACTTGTTTGCTATTGCTCAGAAATAAATTAATTTTACTTAATTAATTTTTAATTAAATCTTTTTTTAAGGAAACTAAAGCTTGTATAAATTAAAATTATTTGAATGTAGTTTTGATAAATAAAATTATTTAAATGTAAATTTATTTATTTATTTTATGTTATTTATTTAAACATTATTTGGTGTGATAATTATGATATTTTTTTTGTAAAGAATGGATATGGAAAACACCAAGGAATCAAGCTTTCAAAAAAGCAGAGTATCCTAAAAAGAAACAACCATTGGATGACTGTGAAGGCAAAGTTCACCTTCCCTACATTCAAGGCACCACTGATAAGGTCTCACACATTTTAAAAAAGAATAATATAAAAACCACTTTCAAACCCTTGAATACAATTAACAAATGTTTGAAATCTATAAAAGGTCCCACTGATCCGAGGCACCACAAAGGGGTTTATTTGGTTCCGTGTTCATGTGGAAAAACCTACATTGGTGAAATGGGTCGTTCAATATTAACTAGGATTAAAAAAAATAGAATAAATAAATTTACATTTAAATAATTTTATTATCAAAACTAATTAAATAATTTTAATTTAATACAACCTTTAAGTTTTGCTAAAAAATATTATTTTATTATTATAATTATTATTTTATTTATTTTATTATTTAAATTTTATTTTATTATTTATTTATTTTTATTTTTTTTTCTGAGCAATAGCAAACCTGTCGGCTCCATTCATTTTCTTCCCTACCCTATCCTCTATTTATTGGTCTGTTATTCACTGAATGTTTCACACATCTGATCCTGATGATGAACCACAGAGGTTGGTTCGAAACATCGATACAATAAAATCATGAATGTGATGACTCCGGAGAATAACACTATACATAGCTAAAATTGTTGGTTGTGGAAAATTCAACTTGAAGTTTCAAGGTGGAAGGATTAGAACACTTTAGGGTGCTCTGCATATTCTTGCATTGGCCAAAGATATAATTTCTATAAGCAAGTTGGATGATGCAGGTGTAAAAATAGTGTTCGAGAAAGATACCTGCAAGATGGTTCGAGGAGCACTGGTATTGATCCGAGAAGTTCAAATTGGAACTCTTTACAAGCTTCAAGGTAGCACTGTTATTGATGGGTGCAACAACGTTGTGGTTCCTGAAAGTGGAGTAGAAAATCTAGTGGTCTATAGAGAAAAGACCATGTTATGGCATCAAAAGCTTGGACATATTGGAGAAAAGGGCCTTCGAATACTTCATCATAATGGTATGGTAGAAGGTATGTCTAATTTCTCTCTGGATTTTTATTTATGTGAAAATTGTGTATATGGGAAGCAAAATTAGGTGAGTTTCCCCTCTGGTGGTAAGAGGGAGAATCAAATATTAGAGCTTGTGCATAATGATGTGTTTGGACCTATGTCAGTTCCATCACTAGGTAAGTCTATGTACTATGTATCATTTATAGATGACTTCTAAATGAATACATGGATATATTTCATCAAGAAGAAACTTGAAGTCTTTGACAAGTTTAAATAATTTAAGGCTCTAGTGGAAAACTAGACATAGAAGAAGACAAAGGTGTTGAGAACAGATAACGGTGGAGAGTTTTGAAATAAGGAATTTTAAGGGTTTTGTAAGAAGTGTGGTATAGCACAGAAGAAGACTACTCCATACAAACCTGAGAAAAATGGAGTTGCAGAAAGAGAATAAGATGTTGATGGAAAGGGAAAGAAGCATGCCCAGTGGTGCCAAGTTAGGACATGAATTCTAGGCAGAGGAAGTGAAGACTGCATATTACTTGGTCAACTGATCACCTTCATTAGCATTAGAGGATAAGACTCCACAAGAGGTATGCACTGGTAAGAAACCTTCTGTTTCACATGTGAGAGTATTTGGATGTGATGCATATGTACATGTTCTAAAGGGAAAAAGAACAAAGTTGGATAGTAAATATGAAAAGTCCATCAATATTGGGTATAAGGATGGTTTAAAAAGTTATAAGATTTGGAACCCAAAAACAAGGAAGGTTGTGTAAAATCGAGATGTGGTGTTTATAGAGGTGAAAGATGTTATTAAACATGAATTCCTACCAAAGGAACCTTACAGGATGGGGTTTGAGCTAAAGGAGGAAGAATCAAACTCTACAACAAAGAGGAATCAGAAGATGAAGAACCACAAACTCTAGTTGTTAGAAGATCAGATCGAGAAAGAAGGCAGCCAGAAAGGCATAGTCCATCCACTTTCTATTCAAATTTTGCTTTATCTATCACTGATGATGATCCTAGAACTATGAGGGAAGCAGTAGATTCAGAGGATGGAAAACTCTGGAAAGAGTCCATGGTTGATGAAATGGCATCTTTGCACAAAAATGAGACTTGGGATCTAGTGGAGTTACCGGCTGGAAGGAAACCCATTGGCATAAAATGGGTGTTTAAGAAGAAGATGAATGCAGAAGGAAAGGCAGAGAAATACAAAGCTTGGTTGGTAGAAAAAGGTTATTCCCAGGGTCGGGAATTGATTTTGGTGATATTTTTTCTCCTATTGCCAAGGTAGCTTCTATTAGATTACTTTTATCTGTTGTTTTTGCTTTTTATTTTGAGGTAGAACACATGGATGTGAAGACAACATTTCTTCATGGTGATCTGGAATAAGAAATCTACATGAAGCAACCTAAAGGCTTTGCAATGAAGGGTAAGAAAAAATTGGTATGCAAGTTAAAAAAGTCTTTGTATGGGTTAAAACAGTCACCAAGAATGTGGTATCAGAAATTTGATACATTTATATAAGGACTTGGCTTCACCAGAAGCAAAGCAAATCACTGTGTGTATTTTAAATTAATTGGCGACTATATTATTTATTTGTTCTTATATGTGGATGATATGTTGCTGGCTGGAAATGACAAAGAAATTATCCAGGATTTGAAGACCCAATTGTCCTCCAAATTTGACATGAAAGATCTTGGTGCTGCAAACTATATTTTGGGCATGGAAATTAAATGAGATCAAGCAAAGAGGAAACTCTAGCTAAACCAAAGGAAGTATGCCAAGACAATACTGCAAAGTTTTAATATGCAGGATAGTAAATTGGTGAAGGTTCCAATTCTTGTAGGAGTAAAATTATCTGCTGAAAAATGTCCCAAGACATAGGAAGAGAAAGAGGACATGCCCCGTGTTCCATATGCAAGTGAAGTCAGTAGCCTGATGTATGTAATGGTCTGTACTAGAACAAACATTGCACATGCAGTGGGAGTATTGATTAGGTTCATGTCAAAATGAGGGAAGGAGCATTGGATAGTAGTGAAGCGGGTTTTCAGGTATTTGCTTGGCACTAGTGATTATGGTTTTTATTACCAAGGAAGACTAGGATTGGACAGAGTTTTGGACATCCATGGCTTCATTGATGTAGATTGGACTGGAGATCTAGATCAAAGAAGATCTACAAGTGGGTATGTGTTTAACCTATTTGGAGGTGCAGTCAGTTAGATGAGTAAGAGATAGTCTGTAGTGGCACTTTAAACTACAGAGGCAGAATACATGGCAACCACTCATGCAAGCAAGGAAGAAGTTTGGTTGTAGATATTGTGTTCAAGTATGGGGTTAGTACAATGAGCTATAAGGATAGACTGTGATAGCCAAAGTGAAATTTTCTTGGTAAAGAACCTTGCTTATCATTCAAATACAAAGGACGTTGATGTTTAGTATCACTTTGTGAGGGATATGGTTGAGGACAAAAGGGTGTTGTTGTTAAAGGTGGATACTTTGAAGAATATTGTAGATGCATTGACAAAGTTTGTGAGCACTCAAAAGTTCTCTTGGTGTAGAGAAACAATGGGCATTGTAGGATTGGATCAATGACTAAGCTCTATTGTGACCCCCCGTGGAAATAAAACAACAAGTGGGAGAATGTTGGGTTGTTTTATATTCTTTCCACAACTACCCCATGCAAGGGGGGTGGCTACCCCTCCTGTCAGGGGGTATGTAGGGGGACAAATCTACCTATGGTTTTGTGCATGTATTTTGCACATGGTTTTGGGCATGATGGTTTTCTGTCCATGGTATTTTGTAGATCCGGTCAAGGGAACTATGGATATGTTCTAATCTAGTGTTAATAGATTGGGGTTTATGGATTCTTTGGCATGTATATATATGTAATGTAACATTGAAAGGAACATAATGAAAAATCAATCTAGTAGTCCCAGATTTTGGATCCAGAGGAAAGTCTCTGTGTATATATGTTTTGAGTTTTATTCTCTTGCCACTCTTTATTTTCTATTTTTAGAATTCATATGCAGGTAATTTCTATACAGGGTTAAAAACTATAGCACAAAGCTTGAGGCTGCCTCCCAAGAAATTTGTACTGTGAAGTCCTGGAATCGATGCGACTTACTGTCACCGAGAATAACATAGAAATTTCCCAGCAAGCCATTTCAATCTACGCTTCCCACAAGCACATCAACCGAGCCTCCACCTAGTTAACCAAAGCGTTTGACTGGCTAGTGACCCTAGGCCTCACTCCTCCAAAAACATGCACAAAAGCTGCCTAGCATGCCCACTTCCACTGACTGAAGAAACTGCATAGACAAGCCAGACAGACACCCTTCATTGTCTCCCTTAAAAATTTGTGCAGTTTTTCCAGCCAGTCACCTAGTCAACTAGCCTGCTGCTCACCCAAAAAAAGCACCCAATTTTCATGGGCAGTCCCCCAGCTTCGTAGCATCCCGCTCAGCTCAGGAACTACGCAAGGATGTCCAACAAATTAGCCTCCCAGCATTTTGCAATTTTTTCGAGCAGCCTCGCACAACTCACGGTCAGCTCCCTAGAAAAATTGTGTAATTTTTCCAAGCAACCTCCCACAGCCCGTTGTCAGCTCCCTGGAGAAATTGTGCAATTTTCACTGCCAGTATCCCTCTGCTACCTATAGTGTCTCCCAAAGTTGTGGTCTTATCTTTATAATGATAATACCCAACTTGAACAATATAATTTACCTTTTCTAATGCATTTACCTAATTGAGAGGTAATAATGGGGCGTAACCTCATGGGTTTTCTAACTCCTTGGATCTCTTGTCGAGACCCATCCTCAGTGAGGTAGCTAATGGACTTTTCTTTACAATTTACTAAGGACCAATTCCCTTCCATCCAATCCATCCCTATCAAAATATCATATCATCCTAAAGGAAAAATATTTAAATATGCCTTTATGTGCTAACCCCCTATCTCAATGGAATAATTTGGTACCTTGGCCTTTACCCTTCTCTTGTCCCATTTAGCTAGTTATACAAGCCAGGGGTTTTCAAATTTATAATTTTGCAAACAACAATTTTCCACTACTTTGGGGATGACATAACTTAAATTTGCACCTGACAGACAGTTGGCATTGTCTGGATGGCTAGTGGTTTGGTGAAGGCATTGGCAAGTGTGTTGGCATTGATGTCAAAAATCATGCTGGGGAGATATGTTGGGCAGTTTCCTTTGCCTAACTATTGGCAAGAGTGTTGGCATTGATTTCAACCAGATAATCTTAGATTCTTGTTGCAGTAGATTTTGGTAGTGATGGCCCAGGAGGAATCTCAAGGTAGTTGTGGTCTTCATGTAGAAAATCATCATAGTAGAAGGCGTATTGAAGAAGCCATAAAATGATGATTACAATGATGGCTTAGGAGGAAGGATTCCTATGATAGTTGCAATCCTTAAGTAGAGAATCATCATAGTAACAGACTTATTGGAGAATCCATACAATGATGATTATAGTGATGGCTTATGAGGAAGGATTCCTATGATAGTTGCAAGCCTTAAGTAGAGAATTATCATAGCAGTAGGCTATTGGAAAATCCATAAAATGATCAACTACTGCGCTCATTAGGATCAAATCTCAAGGTAGCAGCAGGTTTCATGCAAAGGATCACCATGGCGAGTGTGATCTCAGGTGTCTAAAGATTCAAGGAGAAGAAGGTAGGAAGTGACCTTGGAGTTACCTTTTTAGGCAACAGTTGGACTCAATAGCTAATTGGACTTCTTTCATTGGAAAGTTCTCTCGAAGAGCTTTCCAATAATATGTGTAAGTCTAGAAATGGACTTGGGATTTGAAAGTTAGAGCCAATTGAAGTTCTTCCCCTTGAGAGGAGAACCTCGAGTGTCTGTGTGACACGTGTCCAGTCAGAGGTCCTAGCATATCAGAGATCGGAGGATGGAGAATTACGGGTGCAAAGCAATAGTAAGTTGCGATATGCAATTTGTGATATCACGTATTGGAGGTCTCGACAGTCGACACAGAGTGGTGCATCAACGATCAACATTCTACATTCCACAAGTGACGCTGGGATTGAGGCTACTAATGTTAAATTGTCAGGAGAGCCGAAAATGTTTTTACAAAGAAAATCACTACAAAAACAAGAAGGGGGAGGCCCTTTCTCTATTCTCTAGGAGGACATGTGGAGGTGTCTAGTTTTCTTTGATAAGGACATATGGTAGAATCAAATAAGTTTCGATGAGGACACATGGCAAAATCTGATTGGTTCTGATAATGTGAGGTGGCTTCTGAAATCGGCATGTCATCACGATATGGAGGGATATGTGGCAGGCAATTTTAGTGTTTTGGATGGCCTAATGGGCCATATCTAGGTGACCCATGTCACTAGTTATAAAGCGCCACGTGGCAAGTAATGATGTCATGTCGAGAATCAATAATCAATGATCGGTGATGAAGTGTTGTTGGCTCATGTGGCACAAATGAAAAATGCTGATAAGGGGCTCTAATATGTGTTAGTGCTTGCTTGTGAGGCTAGTAAGATGCCAAAGGTGTAGAGCTCTAATGAAGTAGAAAGGTTCTTGGCAGAGTATAAAGGACTTAGTGCCTCAGGTCTTGGTAATCAATCACAGCCCTAGGTCCTAAGAATGTAATTCGAAAAAGGGGCTAGAACAAGAAGGGCCAAGACTAATCGAAATTCGTTGTTTTGGATGTTTTTTAAACTATAAAATTGTCGATATGGAAAAGGCTTCGATAGTTCTCTGTTGTGTATTTTTCCTTCGATAGATCACGATACTGAGTATGGAAGGAGGTATGGTTTGATAGCTAGAAGTTTGACTGTAGAATAATGGAAGTGGTCACTGAAGAGATTTGGTACATGCTTTGAAATAAATGAAGAACAATGATGCTATGCCTAATGTACAAAGAATCCATGCTTGAGTAATGTCAAGCTCTGTTAGCCTTGAAGTGCATAGTGAGTCTCAATGATGGGATAGCTATTGACAGAGAGGATTTTTCCCGACTTGAGTATGAAGGTGGTCTAGCTAGTGGAAGGTGCAACAAAAACATGGATAGGCCATGCTGAAGTACATTACGAGTAATTCCTAAGGACAGTGTTGCCGCATCGACAATATGGCCACATCGATTGAGGAGGATGATAAAGAAATTAAAAAACATGTGCTCTGATGAGAAAAGTGTGGGGAATGTAGTATTATAGCCATAGAGCCAAGAAAAAAGAGCTCTAAGTAAGTCAACTACTGTGATAGATTGTGTAAGAGTAAGTTCTGTGTGTAAAGCCTAAGTGTGCCTAAGAAGAAGAAAAGAGAAGACCTTGAGAGCAACACTCTGTGTGTGAGGCTAAAGTGCCTATGCTATATGTTAATGGCAGAAGTTTCCGGAGCTGTGTGAATAAGGCTCGTCGTGTTCCTTAGAGAGATGAAGGCCAAGAGTTGTGTAGGTGTTGTAAGAAGCAAGGCTGGGAGTAGAGTGATTGTTGTTGAGAGCCTAGAGAAGAGGGCTGAGAGTGACTATTGTTGAGTAGATCAAAGAGTTGTTGAAGAGTGCTCCAGAGAGCTTCAAAGAGGATTAGAATGAGAAAAAATAAAAGATGAGATCAGGCAAAGTTACCGCCAAATCACAGAGGACAACCAGTTCTTATTTGAATGTGGGTTGGTGCCTACAATCATGAAGTTGGTGCTTTTATCTCTAGTTGAGCTTGAGAAGGCTTGGGGGTTCGTGCCTCTTGCAATTTGGTGCTTGCATAAATCCAAGGAGATACAAGTTGGTTCTTGTAACAAATCCATGAGGTCAGTGCCTCACATGGTGCTTCTAGTAAGCTAGGAAGGTGTCTACAGACAGAGGGAGTTGGTGCTTCCTTCTAGTTGGTGTTAGCAACCAAATCAAAGGGAGTTGGTGCTTCCTATGAGTGGGTGCTCACAAACAGATTGACGTAATAGAGTAGTTGCTCCTATTTCCATCAATAACAACAACAAGCTTTGTGGTTTTTTCCCGAAAGGGTTTCCACATGAGAAAAAGCTTGTGACTAATGTGTATGATGCTTATGGTTTGTTTTCTTGTATGTTGATTTTCTGTTGTTGCCACATTATATATATTGTTGCTGGTTATATGGATGAATTCCAAGTTAAATAAGAAAAGTAAATTGGCATAAACAAGTTAAAATTAGCCTTAATACTAATTCAACCCCCCTCTCAGCATTAACATTGTTTCCAAAAATTTGTATCGGAGCCAAGTTCCTTCAGAAATAGCTTAATCACTAGAAGGTAGATGAAAGGCAAACAATGGCTAGTGAAGTTTGGTTAACAGTAGCAGAAGTTCCATCTTTAAGTGAATCACACCGTGGGATTGATTATGAAGTTTGGGAGGTTTGAATGATGGAATGTTTACTGCCCTTGAATGTTGACATGTGGCGCTCTGTTTAGTATAGAGAGAAGAATGAGTAGAATTTAAAATCCAAGAGGTCACCATAAGAGGGCTATCTAAGCTAGATGCTGAAAAAGTGAGGCATTGCAATTCAGCAATAGATGTTTTGGATAGACTACAATGTCTACATAATGTAGATAGCCATGTGGCCAGAGAAGAGGTTGAGGAGCCCTTCTTCTCTAGCGACGAACCAGAAAGTGGATAAGTTGATGCTCGTCATACTTTCGTTGATAAGGAAGAAGTCTTAGAGGAGAGACCATGCTACTCATAAGGTATGGTATTGCCTTGTAGCTGTAATGAAGATAGACCCAGTCTAGTAGCAATAGAAAATAAGGGACCCTTAGATGAAGAAGAAGTAATAACCCTTACAAATATGGAAGACTCCATGAACATAGAGATGTTCTTATATCTCTATGATAACTTAACTAACACCTCTAACAGAGAAGAGAAGGTTCTAAATGAAAGGATCTTTTCTATAAATAAGTTGATCTCTACTCTAAAAGAGATCAAGGACCTATCACAAGCAAATATCAAGCAAGAAGAGAAAATGGAAGTTTATGATCTTCAGAATGAGAAGTTGAGAAAAACAATAGTTGAAATAATTTTTCAACAAGAAGAGGCTAGCAGTATGACTGGGAGGTTAACGCATCAACTGAGTATCAAGGAGACTTGCTACGAGAGACTACAAGCTGGGGTAGTCTCATTAAGACATGACTTAGAAAATTCATATAAATAATTTTTGCAATATCAGAAGTTGAGGGGAGTCTAAGGTTCCAACAAAAATGAAATAAAGGTTGTTGGACAACAGTAGCAGCAAGGAGATATGCAACAATAACAAGTTAAGAAAAGGCAGCAGCAGAAGGCTAAGAAGCAACAACCTCTAGTGCAGCAGAAGCCCAAGCAGTAGCAACAACAAATGCAATAGAAGAGGGCAAGGCAACTCAGGGGAGAGTTCATGATAGAAATGATTGTTGTCATAGAAGGCATAAGAAGAGCTAGCAAAGGTTCCCTCCTCCTCAATGACAAAGTCTACAAAGAAAAGGTAATCTATGTCAACATAAGCCTTTTTATGGATATTTTTTTTCTTGCAACAATTTTGGACATAGAGCCATATACTATAGATGGCTTGCATGGAAACAAAATGTGTTGAGTAGAAGCAACCCAAAAATGCACAAAAAAGTTGGTAGTAGGAAAGTTGGCCATGAGAGGAGTTTTGACAAAAGAGTTGGTGAAAAGGGTAACTCCTCTACCCTGGTCTTAAGCCATGTTGAATTCTCCAGTAGTGGCAATATTGGGCACAAGAGAGTTGATTGTAGAAATGAGAAGAAACGAAATGCTTCTCAGCATGTGCATGCAAATGAAAGAACTCAAAATTTGAAGACAACAAGAAAGAATAGAGTAGAAACATACTCATATGTCTTCAATGCTCTGTGTCAAAAGAGAAAGGTGCATAGAGGAGAAAGAATTCAAAAGAGTAATCCTCCTACTCTTGTAACAAACCATTTTGAAAGGAAGAGAGGATCCAAGTGGATTTGGGTGAATAAAGAGGAGTTGAATGAAAAATTTCCTTTACCCAAGTGTAGTCAAGTGACGACCTAAACAGGGGTAAAGAAGAGGCAAGAAGGGAATTCTTATGGAAGAACTCAATCTTTCAAGGTCTAGAGGAAGAAGGAGGATGATCTGCTCAGGGGGAGTAGATCTTATGTTTCTCTTTAGTGAAGGAAGAGAAGGGCCTCAAGGGACGTCAGGTAAGTCAAATGTAAGAGGCCATGAAGGATGAACAAAATGGCGCATCTGATTCATGAAGGTGGAGTGCCTCCAGCATGAGGAGGACACGATGATAACTTTTTTTGTGGGAAGAAGATGGGTTGTAGTGGAAGTGTGGAATGATAAGAAGCTCACAATCATGTTAGGTCCACAGGAGACAAGGAAGCATTGGCTAAGGGGGAGTTGCCTGCAAGGAAAGATTTGCATCTTTGATGAAACACTCTTATTTAATTTAAGTTGTAGGTTGATCATGTATAGTAGTCTTGTGTTCATAAAACACAAAAGAAATTTCCATTTGCACATATGGTTTCCAGCTATGTCAATTGGTTGTGATGGGCTCATGTAGAGAAACCATGTGTGCAAATGGACATTTCTTTTTAAGAAAATAAATAGCAGAGTTTACTTGGTACAGTGTGTTGTAACATGATTAGTTTTGATAATTTAAATTTTTTGATATAATAGGTTTTAGTAGTTTAGAAATAATAAATGGGTCTGCAAGAGTAAATGCACCCTCAAAATGTAAATTTAAGTCTCATTAGCTGGTTGATTTAGTTAATCATACATTTAAACATGATTAAAGGATGTAATAAAGTAAATTCAAACATGGCTTACAAACAACTGAGAACGAATTTTCAAAAAAGGAAAGAGGTTTTTGTTGACAACATCCTCATGTACATAAACCTCTCTTAGTTTTCTAACAATTGTTATGATTTGGGAGATGATAATCATATTTTAAGGGCCTATTTTCCAGAAATTTCCTGTTCAGTCACGTTCCTACAGAGCATATTGCAGATAATGAGAAATGAATTGTGGTAAAATAGAGGACCGTTCTGTTCCTTAGATTCTAATATACCAAAACCTCTCTCCGTTTTCTAACAGAGGTTATGGTTTGGGAGATTCGGATGAATCTTTATAGGCATGTTTTCTAGAATTTTCCTGTTTTTAGTTAGTGCTTTCAAATATGGTTTCCAAGTTGGTGGAAATGAATTTTAAAAATATGAAAGAATTTTTTGTTTCCAACATCATCATTAACAAAAACCTCTCTCAGTTTTCTAATAGTTGTTATGGTTTGGGAGAAACAAAGGTATTACAAGACCCTATTTTTCAAACTTTCGAGAGGAAAAAGCTCAAAGACAGTTAGTGACTTGGAGGTCACCTCATCAAATATAAGTTCCAATCAAATTCGAATTTCTCTTCTTTATCAACATAAATCCTCAAGTATAGTACCAGAACTCTTCAAATAGTTTTAGTTACCTTTATTTGTGTTCTATTTTTGTAATACAATTTTCAAATATTTGTAATAGCTCTTGATATTTTTATTAAGATATTTTGTGAGGAAGTTGTATAAATACTTCATCAATTGAAGTAACATGTGTGAGATATTTGTAATAGCTTCTATTATAGGATTTCTAATGAAAGCCTTTCGGCTTTAGTTTGACAGAATTTTGTGTTTTCTGGTATGTCTTTCTAGTGTTTCATTTCTTATTTCTACACATGTTCAAAGCATTTATATGAAGGTGTGGGTAAGTGTAGATAAATTCGTAATATCTCTGAAATCCCCTGTAAAATATTAACCTTTAGAAAGAGATTAGATTATTGGACTTTTTGTCCAAGATAACTTCTCTTCAACTGGTTTTTTTCTTTATGCCTTTTGATAGCCATTAAAAGGTATTAGCTTATTGAACTATCTGTCTGAAATAGCTCCTCGTGGAATTGGTTTTAGTTTGGACTTCAGTTTCCTTTGAATATATTTGGTTGGGCTCTAGAAATATTCTATACAAATTTACCTAGTTGTTAAGAAGTCTGTCTGATTGCTTAATTATTAGGAATCTCCTTACATTCTTCTATCATAATCCTTGAAAAGATAAGTCATTCTGTCAGGGTGGAAGTTGACATGTTCTAAAGGGACCTTGTGAGAGAGGCCTTAAATCATGGATAGGGATTGTCATTGATCGCCAACCACCCCCAATTAAAACCATAAATCTGGCCATTCTGCTTCAAAGGCTGTTGTTCAGTGATAGGTGAACAACATTAATTAAAGCCTTGTAACCATTGTGGGAGCCCCCTCTGGTCCAAGCGCCATCTTGAACCTAAAGGATGGTTGAGTTGGTTTCCTGACATAGTTTTTGTAGCCAAGAATAGTCTACGGGAAACAGGTACAACATCTTGCGTCGTTGTTGGGGAGCGAAGTAATGAAGATATCTTTCTCTCGGGAATGATAAAGATTAGATCTATTCCTTGTTGGTGAACAAGGAGTAGGCATTTACTATTGGTTGCATTTATTTCACTTAGCGACTACACTTTGTCATATGGCAATTCCACTGGGTAACCGATCCCACTATTTCAAGATTTTAGTTGCCTTTACTACTATGCAAGGTTCATTGATACTTGTAGGTAGCAGCATATGTCTCTCCCTCTCATCCATGGTCAGAAATATAAAATGTCTACAAAGGATGCAAATTTTAAAGTACACCTATGAGTATAAGTTTCCCATGGGATTTCATGTTCATATTGTATATATTCTTCAGAATTTTAGTTGCTGGCAATGTGGTTTATCAATAAATCCACTTTGCACTTGGTTACATTGGAAAGCAGATTAAACCTAACAGTGTAAAAAAATTTAGTTCAGTTAGATAGAGGTGTGTGGATTGAATATATATTCTGAGTTTTAGAATGCAGTAGATTAGTGTGTTCATTGTTTATGAGTGGTGTGATTTGAAGAGTATAGAATATATCAGCTTATATTTTCATTCTCTAGAAATTTTCAGTTTTTAGATTTTAGTATGAAAGGGTATCTAAATTAGTGTAGGCGTATGGTTGCATTTTATAGTTTTAGGTTGCAGTGTGTAGTAGTAGAGTATTCAAATGACAACACTGATCCATGGGTATTGGTTATATTTCTACATAAGATAGAAAATCAGTGGTTGATGGTTTTATGCTATGACTCCTTGCAACACTAAAGGCAACTGGTCTACTAGTTCTTTGCATCCCACAGGGGCAAGCGATCCCCATTGGAGACAATGTTGTAACATGATTAGTTTTGATAATTTAAATTTTATGATATAATAGGTTTTACTAGTTTATAAATAATAAATGGGTCTGCAAGAGTAAATGCGCCCTCAAAATGTAAATTTAAGTCTCATTAGCTGGTTGATTTAGTTAATCATGCATCTAAACATGATTAAATGATGTAATAAATTAAATTCAAACATGATTTACAAACATCCGAGAACGAATTTTCAAACACAGAAAGAGGTTTTTTTTATAACATCCTCATGTACAAAAACCTCTCTTATTTTTCTAACAACTATTACGATTTGGGAGATGCTAATGATTTTTTAAAGGCATATTTTCCAAAAATTTCCTGTTCAATCATGTTTTTGTAGAGGTTATTGTGGATAATCAAAAATTAATTATGGTAAAATGGAGTAGTTTTTTGTTCCTAAGATTATAATCTACAAACACCTCTCTTAGCATTTTAAGAGGGGTTATGATTTGGGATATTCGGATGAATATTTGCAGGGATGTTTTCCTTAATTTTCCTATTTTTAGTTAGTGTTTTCAAATACGGTTTCCGAGCAAGTGGAAATGAATTTTCAAAATAAGAAAGAGATTTTTGTTTCCAACATCATCATTTGCAGCAACCTCTCTCATTTTCCTAACATCTATTATGGTTTGGGAGAAACAAAGGTATTACAGGACCCTATTTTTTAGAATTTCGGGAGGAAAAGGCTCAAAGATAGTTAGTGACTTGGAGGCCACCTCATCAAATGAGTTTCAATCAAATTTGAATTGTTCTTATTTATCAACATAAATCCTCAAGGATATTATCAGAACTCTTAAAATATTTTTAGTTACCTTTATTTGTGTTCTATTTTTGTAATACAATTTTTAGATATTTGTAACAGCTCTTGATATTTTTATCAATATATTTTGGGAGGAAATTGTATAAATACTTCATCAATTGAAGTAATATGTGTGATATTTTGATGCAAAGGCTCTTCACTTTGTAATAGCGTCTATTATAGGATTCTTAATGAAAGATTTCCGGCTCCAGTTTGACAGAATTTTGTGTTTTCTAGTGTTTCATATCTTATTTCTACACATGTTCAAAGCATTTATATGAAGGTGTGGGTAAGTGTAGATTAAGTATTAATCTCTCATAAATCCCCTATAAAATCATAACCTTTAGAAAGAGATTAGCTTATTGGACTGTTTGTCCAAGATAACTTCTCTTTGACTTGTTTTTTCTTTATGCCTTCTAATAGCCATTAAAAGATATTAGCTTATTGGACTATTTGTCCGAAATGGCTCCTCATAGAATTGGTTTCACTTTGGTCTTCAATTTCCTTTGAATATATTTTGTTGGGCTATAGAAATATTCTACACGCATCCAAATTTCCCTAATTGTTAAGAGGTCTGTCTGATTGCTTAATTATTAGGAATCTCCTTAGATATTTCTATCATAATCCTTGAAAAGCTAAGTCATTCTGTTAGGGTGGAAGCTAGCACGTTCTGAAGGGACCCTATGAGAGAGGCCTTAAATCATGGATATGGATTGTCATTGATTTCCAGCCATCCCCAATTAAAACCACAAATATGGCCATTGTGCTTCAAAGGCCGTTGTTCAGTGACAGGTGAACAACGTTAATCAAAGCCTCATAACCACTAAAGGAGACCCCTATAGTGCAAGGGATAGCTTGAACCTAAAGGCTGGTTTAGTTGGTTTCCTAGCATAGTTTTTGCAACCAAGAACTGCCTATGGGAAACATGTACAACACAATGTTCCATTTGTATCATATCATTTTTTATACAATTGGGATGAGTAGTGAAGCAGTCCCTATATATGAGAGGATCTCAAGGGGAGTAGTGAAGATGCTAAAATAAGTGAGCATAGTCTCAAAAGCAGTAGTAGAAAAGGTCAAGCCAAAATGCATCACTATAACTTGGTATTTGCAACGACAACAATACCATATGTAGCGAAATAGGCGACAATCATTTTAATACAAAAGATGCATTGGTAGACATAATGCTCAGTTAATCAGCCATTAGAAGTCCAAAAATAGAAGGAAAAATCAGAGGCAACATATGTTCAAGGGGAGCATATCATTCTTGTCCAGTTTATGAAGTAGCAACAACACTTGCCCTGGCAAAGATGTCTGCGAAGACAACTAGGCTCTTGTCCTCACATTCATTGATTGTATGAAGTGATTGGTGACCACAGTGGGAGAAAAGCAGCTTGTAGCCCCTTACCATTGATGTCAAAGGGGGAGAAACATTGTGGAGAATATGTGATGCAATGAAAGCCATTGATGACTCACGTAATGATATGTGTGGAAGTAGCATGAGGTTTGGCCATCACTTGAAGAGTATGATGGAGTGTTGTCATCAATGCCAAAGTGGGAGATTGTTGGATATTTGGGATTGTCTTGATGGCTACTGGCCTGGTGAAGGCATGTGCAAGTGTGTTGGCATTGATGTCAATAGTGATGCTCAGGAGGTGTTGGGTAGTTTCCTTTACCAAACTATCGGCAGGAGTGTTGGCATTGATGTCAACTAAATAAGCTTGGATGCTTGTTGCAACATATTTTGTAGTGATGGCCCAAGAGGAATCTCAAGGTAGTTGTGGTCTTCATGTAGAAACTCTTCATAGTAAAAGGATTATTGGAGAAGCCATAAAATGATGATTACAGCGATGGCTTAGGAGGAAGGATTCCTATCATAGATGCAAGCCTTAAGTAGAGAATCATCATAGTAGCAGGCTTATCGGAGAATCCATACAATGATGATTACAGTGACATCTTAGGAGGAAGGATTCCTATGATAGTTGCAACCCTTAATTAGAGAATCATCATAGCATAAAGCTATTGGAAAATCTAAAAAATGATCAACTACTGTGCTCATTAGGATGGAATCTCAAGGTAGCAGCAGGCCTCATGCAAAGGATCACCATGGTGGGTGTGATATCAGGTGTCTAGACATTCATGGATTAGAAGGTAAGCAATGACCTTGGAGTCACCGTTTGAGGCAATAGATGGAATCAATAGCTAATCAAAATTCTTTCATTGGAAAGTGCTCTGGAATATCTTTCCAACAGTGTGTGTAAGTCCACAAATGGACTTGTGGTTTGGATGTTAGAGCTAGTTGAAGTTATACCCCTTAAAAAGAGAACTTCCTTTGTCCATGTGACATGTGTCCATTCAGAGGCGTCGACATATCCAAGATCGAAGGATGCAGAATCAGGGGTGTAGTGCAATAGAGATTTGTGATATGTGATTTTCGATATCGCATATCATAGGTCCCGGTAGTCGGAACATAGTGGTGCATCGACAACCAACATTTGGCATTTCAAAAGTGATGCAGGGATTGATGCCTCCAATATTAAATCGCCAGGAGAGACGAAAATGTTTTTACAAAGAAAATTGCTACAAAATCAAGAAGGATGAGGTCTTTTCTCTTTCCTTGAGGAGGACACGTGGAGTTTTCTGGTTTTCTCTGATAAGGACAAATGGTAGCATTAGAGAATCTTTGATTAGGACACATCGAAACGTTTGATTGGTTTCGATAATGTGAGGTGGTTGCTGACATTAGCATGACATCATGATATGGAGGGACACATGACAGGTAGTTTCGGGGTTTTGAATGACCTAATGGGCCATATCTAGGTAACACATGTCACTGGTCATAAAGAGCCACGTGGCAGGTAATAACGTCACGTCAGAAATCATCAATCGACGATCGATGATGAATTGTTGCTACCTCATGTGGCACAAATGAAAATTACTGATAAGGGGCTCTGATATGTGTTAGCGTTTGGTTGCAAGGCTAACAAGAAACCAAAGGTGTAGATCTCTAATGAAGGATAAAGGTTCTTAGCAGAGTCTAAAGGACTTAGCACCTCAGGTCTTGGCATTTGGTCACAAACCTAGGTCCTATGAAAGTAATTCGAAAAATGGGCTAGAACAAGAAGGGCCAAGAATAATAGGAATTCGATGTTTTATATGCTTTTTAAAGTATAAAAGTCCTCATATGGGAAAGGTTCCGATAATGCTCTGTAATGTATTTTTCCTCTGATAGAGCATGATACTAAGTATGGAAGGAGGTATGGGTCAGCAGCTGAAGGTTTGATTATCAAATAATGGAAGTGGTCATTGAAGAGATTTCGTACATGCTTTGAAATAAATGAATAACAATGATCCCATGCCTAATGTACAGAAAATCCATGCATGAGTAAAGTCAAGCTCTGTGAGCCTTGAAATGCATGGTGAGTCTTAGTGATGGGGTAACTATTGATAGAGAGGAATGTGCCCAAGTTGAGTATGCAGGTGGTCTAGCTATTAAAAGACACAACAAAGTCATGGAGAGGACATGTTGAAGTACATTGCGAGTGATTCCTAAGGATAGTGCGACAACATCAACATTATGGAAACATCTATTGAGCTAAACGATAGAGAAAATAAAACACATGTGCTCTGATGGGAAAAGTGTAGGTAATATAGTATCATAGCAATACAGCCAAGAGGATAGAACTTTAAGTAAATGCATTATTGTGAGAGGCTATGCAAGAGCTAGTTCTTTGTGTAAAGGCCGAGCATGCCTAAGAAGCAGAAAATAGAAGACCACGTGTTGTCATTCACTGCTTCAAAAGTTATCAGTTGCCTCAAGTGCCAAACAACAACGAATTTGATGCCAATTTTTGAGTCACAGAATCTATCAGAGCCTAGTCAGTGCATCTTCATTATGTAGTGCTTAGAAAGAGCTTTTCAATGGTATACAGAAGTCCAAAAATTGATTCTTAGAGCAGAAGTTAAGGCAATTTGAAGTCTACCTTGGAAAAGCGCAGCAAACCAAGAAAAATGGCTAAGTCTGAGGGTAAAATTGCAATTGGGACCTAGGAGGTTCATTGCAATCGCATATCGGCATCGATGGGTCCAAAAAGGCAAGGAACATTGGTGGAATGAAAATCAGCGATCCGCCGATCACCGATATCACATATTGGTAGTCAACGGGTCTGGGCACAACGTTTATTGGCATATAGGTAATCGGTAGTCGGCGGGTCCAAGCACAACATTTATTGGCATATAGGTAATTGGCAGGGTCCTGGGGCATGTACTTATGTTTATCGATGGGTTTCAAGGCCGAGTGTTGATATTGCACATCGACGATCGCAGGTGCAAAGGGGTGCACACTACCATAGGGCTAGAACCATCGACGAACACTGATATCACCGGAGAACTATGCCTTAGTGTTAAAGCACCAAGGGGGCTGAAATTCGATTAACAAAGGAAATCAAGGGAAAAATAAGAGTGGGCGGTCCCCTTTCTCTCTCTTCCACATGGCAGTATGTTGCATCACATATCGATGATCGGTAAGACCAGGGCATCGGCTATCGATGGATCAAAGGAGTAGAGGGCTCACTCTTCAAAATACCCCATGACACTGCAATTTTGCAATACAATGTTAAGTCGCCGAGGAGGGGCCCATCCCTATTAACAAAGGATTTTATAGAAAAGCCAAGGCAGGGAGGCCTTTTTCTCTCCCCTCCAAGGGGCCACATGGTAACATATGATTGGTCCTCAGAACTAACATGGCAACTGACATCATCAATGATGTGGTAGTGGGATGCTGACATGGCAGGTGGACATGTGTCACTTAGTGCCATCATTTTCAGTGGTCAAATGGGGCTACTTATGGGTGACATGTGTCACCACTCACAAGGAGACATGTGGCAGTAATGATGTCACCCATTGCAATCGATGATCAACGATCGCACAATGTAAAGTTATTTCTATCACCGACACTTTTCCATGGCTGCGATTGCAATAAGAAAAAGACCTCAGATGCGATATTTCATTGGCCACTTTTCATAAAGATTTCATGTCTAGTAGATCGGCCGATGTGGTATAAAGAATTATTTGAGGCATTTCACATTATAAAAGAAAAAGGCCCTCGGACACCAGTCTATAGGCCTTAGCACCTAAAGGTTAAGCCCCTACTCCTAGCCCATGGTCATATGAAGAAAGCAGAGAAAAGGGGGCTACACCAAACCGAGGCTTGAGGAGAAGATAGTACGCACTTGTTCAATAATATTTCAATGTGTAAGGACCCATGGCCATGGTGCATCGACAACATTATTACAGAGATTTAATGGGTGGATGGGCCGGTATCTGTGATATTTAATGTAGCATGGCACGAGTGCAGATCAGTATGGGGAGGATTCGGGAAGTCTTAATGGCACAACATGGTGCTCCACTTCATCATGTAGAAAATGACTGCTCGGGTGCATGACTTTCACACTCCATCACTTCTCCACTAAATATTTCACTCATGCAGTTTAGGCAGAATGGATAGAAACCGACCGAGCAGCAGTGAACTACCTCAACAGTAGTGAGAAGTATGATGACAATTTGGACATGGATAAATCAGGGGCTTCGATTGAAACAACAAGGGGACACCTCCTCCTTCCCCTTTCTCTTTTCTTTCTCTGTGCATTTATCTCTATTTTATTTCCAAGAAAGGGATTCGATCCCAATTGTAATATTTTTGGGGCAACATAGCCTAACACTCACTGAGACAGCTAGTCTAGCATGACAGGTGGGGCTCGAGCTCATATATTTTAATTGTAACTCAAAGCTCTCCCCCTCTTCTTATAAATAAGGGGATGAAATATATAACAGGGGTTCCAAATTCTCAAACCGACGAGGGTTGAACTCTGTGTTTCCATTTTGGTTCAATATGTTTTCATGGGACTTCACTAATATCATGGATGAGTGTATGGACTAGTTATTGGGCCTTTTGGGATAAATGGTGTTTCCCTGCTGATTCCAAGCATGATTAATGTGCATCAAGTTCCTCTTTCTAGTCCCATTTCACCTGTATTTTTCTTTCTTTGAAATATTGTAATGAACACGGTTGGTTCCTCTTCAATCTATGGATTTATCTTAACTTCTTTGGCAGAGAATGATCCCTATGTTATGTTTGATATGAAACCTTCTTTTACTCTGCTATTTCTATCATCTCATTGGAAAACCATGGTTTAGGATTCTATCTTTCTTACAACCCTATACATTCAATTCCCCTTTCTGTTGGAACATTGCTGCTTAGGATTCTGTTTGTTACAGACCTATGCATCTATTTCTCTCCCTACTTTCCTCCTCTCCACCATTAATACAACTTTAGTTTAAGCTATCTCATTTTCGTGAATCGGCCACCAGAAGGAGAAGTCATTTCTCTTTGAGATTTCCAGAATACCCCCCAACATTTGGATCCATGAGTTGGCTTGAATCTTCCTCTTTTAAAGCTTACTGAACCAAGCCCCTCCTATTTCATTTTTTGTTTTACGTGAAAATTGGAGTGTTGTAACACCCTTACAATATAACCTCATAAGCACTCCTTTATTTAAGATGTCTTAGGCACTGGTCTACAATCAACTCATAGGCTGTCTCTAGGGAGCTGCCCTTGCCTCCTGTTGCACTTGTGCTGCATGGTGCAAGATTTAGCCACAACATCTTTCTGGCACTGTTCTCGCGGAATGAATTAGAATATTTTTCCCTAGGTACGACAAAACATTACATTTCCCCTGTTAGGTGGGCTAGGGAAGTGTGGGTTGAAGATATCTCACCTTGGCAACTCAACTGATTAATTTTATGGTAAACATCTTGGTGACTCCACTGTCAAATTTGATGGTAAACATATTGGTGACTCCACTGTCCCTATATCTATTTTGATCATCCCAGATTTTAAGTAGCCTCATACTCATTCTAATGCTACAACAGCTTAAAGCTCTCCCTAACTTTGAAGCTTAAATCAATCGTATAGGGATATTTTCAAGATGGCCCTTCCTGCATTTCTGGCCAACCAATTTGCCCAAATCGATTTTTCTTCTATTGTTGGTTTTCCCAATCATGTCCCTTCATATCATGAGTGGAATACCTATTTGCCTAGATTCAGTGGGAACTCAGAGAGAAGACCTGACCAGCACCTTAAAGACGTTCTTGAATGCATGGTGCAACAAGGTATTCTTCTTGAAGATGTACAAATGTAGTTGTTCAAATTGTCTTTAGAGGGGCATGCTAGATTCTGGTACAGAACCATACCTCGTGGCAATATATATTCGTTAAGAAGTTCTCATATATCATTCTATCAACATTTCAAAATATTTTCTCCATAAAATGCTTTATTTGAATATTGCTACACACCTCTTAATGATGAAGACATTCCCAAGGTTGAAGACCTTTCTGAAGATGTTTACAGAGCTCTACTTTGAGAAAACATCTACTTGCATCAGGAAGCATCACCCAATGAGTGAGAAAGTGAAGAAGGAGATATCACTAAGCTACCAACAAACCCTCAGGGGTCTGATTCAACCAAACTAGATGTGTCTCCTTCCTCTGATGAATATGACTCTACTATAGAGTCAAGTGATCCAGAGCCACAATGCTTCCAGTTAGAGGAAACTCAACAAGAAGTGAAAGCCCATCAGGAGGTCAGTGAAGAGCCTCTATTTTGCAATGATCATATTTCACCTGGAGAATAAGACCAAGACCATCCTCCCTTTTGTGATTCAAATTATTCAGAGGAGGAAGAGATGCTCACAGAAGTTAAGAAGGAGTTGTTTGCCATTTACTTGGGAAACAACTCCCAGCAAGAAGCTTCTCTTGGAGAATCTAAGGCTAAGGAGCTGAAAGATGTTTGTGACTGCCCTGGCCAAGAGGACATTGGTTAGTAAACTATCTATGAAAAAGAGACAACCACAAACACTTCTTGTATATTCCATGACCTTGTGGCTGAGTATATGAGCATATTTTTAAGCCAACAATAGAGGTTATGTCTAGAGCATGTGTTAGGTTCGATGTTTGAAAATGTTTCATGGTGCATGCTCATTTTAATTTTTCTTTTTCAGCAGTAGGAAAGCATGTGGTCCAACACACTTATGATGACCTAGCTCTATTAGAGATTTGAACATGCTTAGCTGAATTAAATATTGTGCATAAGTAAGAATGTACATAAATAATCTCACTAGCTAAGAATTTACTTTCCAGTTGTTAGAGTTTTTTATTTTCTGCATTTTAGATTGAGGAGTAAAGTCCCATGGAGATTTTTCAGATTTTTTAGATTCATTTATTACTAACTCCATGCCCAATGGTGAAGTATACTAGTCTATAGGTTCTCAGCACCTTTCTAGCAAGGCACTATCCCTAGTAGGAGCCAATGTTGTCATTCACTGCTTCACAAGTTATCAGTTGCCTTAAGTTCCAAACAATAGTGAAGTTGATGACAATTTTTGAGTCACAAAATCTATTAGAGCCTAATCGGTCTCTCTCCATTCTGTAGTGCTTAGAAAGAGCTTTCCAATGGTATATGGAAGTCCAAAAATTGACTCCTAGAGCAGAATTTAAGGAATTTTGAAGTCTACCTTGGAGAAGCCCAACAAACTAAGAAAAATGGCTAAGTATGAGGGAAAAATTGCAATCAGGACCTAGGAAGTTCATTGCAATCACATATCGGTGTCGACAGGTTAAGGCAGTCAAGGAACATTGGTGGAATGAAAAGAGGTGATCCACTGATTGTCGATATCTCATACTGGCAGTCGGCAGGTCCGGGCACAACATTTATCGACATATCGGCAATCGAGATGGTCCCAAGGCACGTACTTGTTGGGGCTTGGTTTTACCCAATTTTGACACCCTTTCCCATACTTTACCTCTCCCATTTTGAACTATCTTTAACTTCTATTATGCCTATTGCAGTTCTAATACTTATGTTTTTGCAAAAAGGGTGTCGTAGGCTGAAGGTATGCAAATTAACATTAAAAAGCATCTTTTACCTTAACTTTAAGTATTCCTTACAACTAGTTGTTCTTTATTTAATTACCATGCCAACTAATCTAGAGTTATTGTGCAGATTTGTTTTGATTAAGAAACAAGCATGTAATTCCTGCAGACAGATGTGCGATCCTATTTCCTGCAAACACTTTGGAATTTTTGTAGTCACAGATTTCCCGTAACTGCCTAGATTTCCTGTAGCAACATTGGCAGTTAGCCATGTTTTACAAATATCTAAGTCAAATGGGAACATGGGTTTTGTGGGGAAAATATCACATATGTTTTCTAGCCTATTGGTCGTTTTAGATCTGCCAACAATACTGCCTAGATTCAAAAACCTTCTCTCATTGGCCGTTTGGAGGAAAGCTATAGCCATGTAACGAATTTCGTCTAATCCAATATTTCAGTCATGGATTAGACCCATTATGGCTAAAATTGATATTTTGTAACAATACTGTTAGTCCATGGCTTAGATTAGTAGTCTTCCTTACTTCGAGCAATATATGGGCTTTTGTAAATGTATAAATTATGTCATAGTTTTTATGATAGGGGGTTGTTGGGTTGGTTTCAACTAAGATTGTATATCATATTGTACTCGACTGTATCTTTTTTAGATTAATACAAAGATATATGTTATGTCTATTTCAGTGAGCAATCTCTTCTAATTTGAAGGGGTTGTGAGTAAAGGAGGGCCCCCTTTTCTCAAAAATCCCATAGTTTAGTGTTTATGCATTTTATTTCTGTTATGTAACAATAATTTATTTCTCCAGCTAATGCACTCTTTCTAATATATCAGCAGCACTCGATTGAATGAACTAGTTTCCTGTTCATGTGTGGAATTCATATAATGAAGATTTGATTTCTAATGATTGTTTGAATTTCTGAACTTGTTGTAAGTTGATTTCTATATCTTTTCCTAATCATCATCAACAATCTTAAGAGTTGTAGAGGGAAGTTTGATCCACTCTATATCCTTTGCTACTAAGTGATTAATGCAGGAAAGAGTCATTGGTTTTGTACGACTGGTTAGTTAGATTAATCAGTACTTACACTATTAAGTCTGCATATATTTTGCATGCATCTCACAAGCTTACCTTCCCTGGGTTGATGATTTATGTTAATCAAATTATAAGGCTATAATTTGACTCAACATTTTGGTGCCATTGTCGGGGAGGTGCTAAAGGGATAATACTAAATTATTTTTTTTATTACATGCATTATTTGGAATTTTTCATGACTTGGGGAGTTGAAGTGGTAAGTTGAACGACAAATCCCACGCACCAGACGAGGTCATAAATCCGCCAAAGCTGTGTCCTGATTGTTTGGTAAGTAGTTTCTTTTGAATTTGTTTTCATAGGAGATCACTGGGTCCAACATCTACAAATGTCTTTTGTGGTGGTGTGAGAACCACTTCATTTAGTAATACACTGGCAAGGAAAAATAAGTCTGCAAGATATAAGGTAGTAAGAGAAGAAGAGTACGGTCAGGAGGTTTGTAGTCCTGAAAAGAGCCTAGAACATATTCTTGATTCTACAGTAGCAGCTTCTGTAGGAAAATATTATGTTGCTACCCACTTTGAATCTCCTGTCATAAGGAAAGCAACATCTTTTCTCAGTGGTCAGCCTGAAAAGGAATTCCTTAGAAATCCTATTCAAGAACTACAATTCCAAACCATTGATTCTGCAGAATCTCTAGTTTACAAAGGCCCCACTTTCATTTGGTCCAGAATGGCTCATGAAGAGGGGACTGGTCACACAGATGGATACGATGACAAGAAGAACTGGTCACATTCGAATTCCCTATCAGGGAGGCTGGTGGAGCTACTCAGATGAAGAATATTCCTCCTTTAACCTTGCCTAACTTTCATGGCATTCCCAATGAAGATCCTGATGCTTTTCTATTCGAGTTCGATGTGTTATGCAAAAGCTATAACTATTCTTCCAATGCTCAGAAGCTGAAGTTGTTTCTTGTAACATTGAAGGATGCAACTCGCAGGTGGCTTATGGGGTTGGCTTCAAACTCCATTACAACTTGGGAGGAAATGAAAAAGGTATTCTTAAGAAAGTGTCAAGATTATTGCATGACTAGGTACCTCAAAGAAGAGATTTTTAGCATGACTCAGAAGGAGGGGGAGAGTCCTGAGGACTTGGTGGAGAGATTTCAATATAACATGGAGAGATCCAAAATGAATCAACTGAACAAGGATACTAAAAGAAAAAATTTCTCAGAGAAATCAGACCAAAATCTCTGGATATTTTGATTTTGATGGGAGTAGGTGACAGACCAAAGTTGGGCTATGATGAAGTATGTGAGATATGTCGGCGATATTCAAGAGGAAATTCTAAAGTTGGAGGAGGAGCAAGAGATACTTCTTCTAGGCTTGTCAAGTCAGTTGCTGGAGCTGGAGTAACTAGAGCTAAAATGGGTAATTTATTTGAAAATTTTAAGGCTAATATTATTAGCACATTATCTTCTCAATTGTATGTTTTGTAGGCTAGGAAGAAACAAGAAAAATAGGAGGAACTGGAAAAAGCCATGGCCATGTTCTGTTCAAAATGCAGGAAGAAGCATGCCTTTGAGGGAATGTCTTGCAGATAGCATAGAGGTATGAAAAATCTGTGAAGTAGAGCACTCCACTGATCAATGTCCTTCACTTCTTGAAATCATAGTAGCATATCTAGTAGATCAAGGAGCTGTTAATGCACTTTATGCAATGGCACCTCAAATACCATGCAACCACATGCTATAGGTATGGCTCAGTTGCATTTTCAAGTTCCTTATAATCAAAATTAGATGTGGAATATTCCAATTCCTTGGCACCTTTGGCCTCCACAACAACATTGGCAGGGGAACTTTTCTTACCCTACCACTCAAAATTTTCCTTCTCAAAACTTTTATCCTCCGCAACCCACACAACAACAAATGATTCAACGTCAACAACAAAAAATTGAGTTTCCTGACCCACCAAATCAACCTCATCCTATGCAACTTCTTGCCCAACCAGTGTCTAACCCCAATAATAAAACAATCCAATCTGCTCAACATTTGATTGGTCAATTATCCCACTTTTCCTACCTATTGTATTACACCATAGTCGCTGTAGGAAATTTATGTTCCTGTGTTGCCATGGGAAATCTAGGTGAGGTAAGGAAAAGAGGTGAATGAGCCCATGAGAATTGAAGCGATTCTATAGGAAGATACTCTAGAAATTCCTAATGAAACCACACCTGAACCAACAAAACAACCTACTTCAAGGCCACAAGAACCTTCCTCATCCCATACAATTCAGCCTCCTTTTCTAGAGAGGTTGGAAATGAGACTAAAACAACCCGAGTTTGATCTTGCGTCTAAATTGAGAAATGTATGCATTAAGATCCTGTTTCTACAAGCTATTAAAGATATCCCAATGTATGCCAAAACAGTAAGGAGCTATGTACCAAGAGACCTAGAAGACAGAAGAAAGAACTCTCTACAATTCAAGTAGGTGGAAAGCTTGCAAGTTTAATGTGTATCAGATTTGTTACTGAAAAATATGCAAACCCTGGAATCCCTGTGGTTACCACCTTTATCAATGCACAACCTATAAAAAACACTTTGTAGCCATTAATGTGATGACTATGGAGACCTTATCTAGAATAGGAACCTTTGACTTATTTCCTACTCCTACCATGTTAGAATTAGCAGACAGGTCTAAGGTAAAGCTAAAGGGGGTATTAGAAGACATTGTCATATCATTAGATACTAGGAATTAACATGTAGATTTTTATGTTCTTCAACCCAAAACTAACTTAGGAGGGCTTCCTTTGATCTTGGGGAGACCATGGTTAGCCATGACAAATGTTTATATAGGGTGTAGGTCCAGAAACATGACCATCATTCATGGGACTGAAATGAACCACATTAATTTGTATCCCCCTACTCAACCTATCTTAAGATAAAAAAATACACATTGGTTTGAAGAAGAAGAGAATGATTCCAAATGTACCCGACCAGTTTTGACAATAGCCCAAGTCATGAGCCTTAAGGAAAATTCAGAAGAAAATTTGATAAATTGTTTTTTTTCTAATCCTGATTTTTTGCAGCAAGAAGGGCACTCTAGTCATAACTTATATTTCATTGCTAATCTACAGGATTTTCTTGAGCATAGTACAATATTTGAACTACATTCAGCCTTATTATCTGCATTTCTTGGATATTCCATGATTGAATGGTGGAGTAATGTAGTTGAAATTTTTCCTGAAAAACCTTTGAATATTAATTCTGCTTTAACCATTGAATAGGACAAATAGTTAATTCAAGCATTGAAAAACTTTTCAGAAAATTTTACTTGGGAATACACAGATATGAGAGGCATTCACCCAAACACATGCGTTTATCATATTTATATAGAAGAGAAATCCATGCCCGTGAGACAGCCACAAAGGAGGATGAACCCCACTTTAAGGGAAATTGTGAAAGATGAATTGCAGAATTTGTTAAATGTAGGGTTCATCTATCCTATCTCGGATAGCCAATGGGTATCTCCATTGGTTATTATCCCCAAAAAGAATGGTAAATGGAGGGTGTGTGTGGATTACAGAGAACTAAACAAGGCTACCTTGAAAGATCACTTTCCCTTGCCTTTTATAGACCAAGTGCTGGACACTTTAGTAGGGAATTTTTTTTCCTTGATGGGTTCAGTGGGTACAATCAGATTAGGATAGCTCCAGAAGACTAGGAAAATAATACATTCACATGTCCCTGGGGCACCTATGCATATAGGGTATTACCATTTGGTCTATGCAATGCACCAACCACATTCCAATGGGCGATCCTTGGTATTTTCTCTGATCTTTTGCATGATTGCATAGAGGTTTATATGGATGACTTTATAGTCATGGATTATACTTTTGAAGAAGCTTTACATAATCTTGAGAAAGTTTTGCAGAGATGTAGAGAAACTAATCTCTCATTAAGTAATGAAAACTATTTTATGATTATGAATGAAGGTATTGTTTTGGGTCATCATGTTTCTGCTGCAGGAATTAAAGTTGATCCAATAAAGATTGAAGTCATTACAAAGTTACCCCCACCAACCAATCAGAAGGGAGCCTGAAGTTTCCTTGGACATGCAGGCTAATATAGAAGGTTTGTTGAAAATTTTACAAAGGTAGCCTCTCCATTATTTAAATTATTGACTAAAGAAGCTGAATTTCATTGGGACGATGAGTGTCAAGTGACATTTGATACACTCAAGGAAAAGCTTTCTTCAGCACTAGTTTTGAGAGGCCTAGATTGGAAATTCCCTTTTCATATTTCCACTGATGCCTGTGATTCAGCCAGAGAAGCAATATTGGGACAAAAGGAGGATCTTGTAACCCATGATATTTATTATGTTAGTAAAAATTTAACTCCTGTAGAACTGAATTACATGGTAACTGAAAAAGAATTCCTTGTTGTTATTTATGCTATTAATAAGTTTAGACATTACATCATGGGCTATGAAGTTTTTGTACACACCGATCACTTTGCCATTCGATATCTCATGAATAAACTAGTTACTAATGGCAGGATTACTATTTGGCTTTTGTTGTTGCAGGAATTTGACATCACAATATTGGATAGGACTAGAAAGGAAAATCAAGTAGCTAATTTCTTATCTAGACTCAACCATGCAGGTGAGGATGTTCCTATTATTGATAGCATTCCTATTGAAAATTTGTTTGCTATTTCTATTAAAACACCTTGGTTTGTAGACATGTCCAATTACCTTGCTACAAGAAAGTTGCCACCTTACTTTTCATCTAATCAAAAAAAGAGAATTATTAGAAAATGTGTTGATTACTCTTGGATTAGGAGAGACCTTCTTTTCACTGGACCTTATTTGATTATCTGTAGGTGTGTCCGAAAAGATGAGATTTATGAAATTTTGAGAGCCTGTCACGATGAATTGTTTGGAGGACATTTTGCAGACAAGTGGATAGCTTACAAGATTCTTTGTTCAAGTTAATATTGGCCAAGTCTTTTCAAAGATGCAAGGGAATATGTCTAGAAGTGTGATGGTTGCCAGAGAATGGGGTGGCCTATACAACTAGACAATATTCCCTTGTAGCCACAGGTTCTCATAGAACCTTTTGAGAGGTGGGCTCTTGATTTTGTAGGTCCCATCAACCCTATGTCCAAAGGTTAAGAAGTATATTTTCATTTGTATTGATTATGTTACAAAGTGGGTGGGGGCAAGAGCACTACCTAGAGCAACAGAGAAAGCAGTGGTATAATTGTTTTGTTCTCTAATATTTTTGTAAGATTTAGGGTACCTAGGGAAATAGTCACTGATCAAGGTACTCAGTTTGTGTCAAAGATTATGCAGAGAATTATGCAAAAATATCAGATTACTCATCAGAATTCCACCCCTTATCATCCATAGGCCAATGGGTAGGTGGAATCAACAAATAAGGTGTTGGAGACAATCCTTACCAAGACAGTGCAATTACATAAAAAGGATTGGGATGACTGACTTCTTGAAGCATTATGGGCCTACAAGATAAAATGGAAAAATACCACTGGGTTTTATCCGTATGAATTAGTGTATGGAAAGCAATTTTTATTTCCCATTGAATTTAAGATCAAAACTTTTAAAATGGTAGCAGATTTGGGTATAGATCTTGATGAAACTCAGCAACAAGGAATCATGCAGCTCAATGAGTTGGATGAGATTAGGCAAGATGCTTTTGAACATACTTACTTGATTCAGAAACAACAAGCTAAATTGCATGACATATACATTAAAAAGAGGCAGTTCAAGGAGGGAGACTGGACACTTTGGACACTATTATATGATTCAAAATTCAAGAACTTTAAAGGAAAATTTAACACACATTGGCTGGGCCCCTATTAAATTGATAAAGTATTCAATAATGGATCTATTTGGGTTAAAATAATTGATGATGGGAATGTTACCTTCTTGGTGAATGGGAACAAACTCAAGTTATATCAAAAACCACAATCCAAGGAGGAATTTGTGGAAGAAATTGTGAAGAAAAGAGAGCTGGAGATGGTGAGAGAAGTGATCATCCCTTCCACTATCTCTTCCTAATTTCCTGCTGACACAGTGACCTCACATTGTTCCTCCTCGTGCTTGGTAAAGCATGAGAGGAATGTCTATTGGGTATAGGTTTATTCCTTTTTCTGGGCCCAATGGACTAATTACGAAAAAGAAGCCCCCTTGGAGTCTTCTTTTCCAAGTATTTCAAACTATCTAAAAATGAAATCTATCAAGCATGAACTATCCTAGGCTCATTAAAATTACAGGTTAGTAGGTTCTTTAGGATCCTCTCAATAAATTTTATTTTTGGTTAAATCTGGATTGCTTGTGTTAGACTAATGTGGGATTTCTCAAGGCCCTCCTTCCAACAATCTTGGCCCATCAACATCAACAAGTTATCTAGGTGCAAGATCAGAGTCTTATGATGCCTTGAAGCTTGTATGCCCTAATGACAGGCTATCTTGCTAGAAACAATGGGGAATCACTATGGCTCCTTCATTGTTGGATTTTATAAGGGGGTTCAACAACCACTCATTAATTCACACCTAATAAGATGCATCAAGGTACCTTGGTCCTCACTCTCATTAAAGGTGATGGGCCTCACATTGGTTAATAGATGATCTCAATGGTTGGTAATCCAATGAGCTCATTACACATTTGACATTAGCACCTTTATTGATGTGCAGTGAACTATACACAAACAAGGGAGAAGTGTTGATTGATGGTCTAATTTCCTGCAGAAGTCCCGCAAGTCATGGTCTGATTTCCTACAGAAGTTCCGAAAGTCATGGTTTGATTTTCTAGAAAGCTCAGTAGTCCCAGTTCCATTTCCTGCAGTGACACCCTGGTTTTTTGAAAAACAAAAAGCATAGATAGGGCATTAATTTCAAAGTATTTAAAAAGTACTGACATATTTTAATTACTAGTCGAGGTCATGAATTATGAAGTCATATATCTTATTTGAGTATTAGGTGGGTTATCATCTCAAGGACATGCACAGGTCATCCAGATTACTAGACCATTGGAAGGTAAGAAAGGTAAAGTACAACCAGCAATAGGACACTTGAGGTAAAGGGTAATTATCACTTTAATTTTTAAAACATTTGTACGATTTTTCTGCTATGGTCACCCTTGTGGAAAAACGTGGCCGTAATCTGGTGCATTATGACTCTAGCTCCTTGCCCAATCACCATGATTCTGACAAGACCAATAGATGTACTCCCCATACCTTCCTGCAGGTCAGATCATGATGATACTCATGATCATGACCTATCTCTCAAAAATCCCGTGCTTTGTGATAACTTTCTATAAAATTCCCTCCTTTGTCGCACAAGTCCGTCGCAAAGCCTAAACTCGATATTTTCAAAAAAGTGCATATGCCCTTCCTTCCATTCTTTTACCATGTCGAAATTACATGCCCCTGTCTACTTTGAGGCACAAGGGCCTGAGTTGATGGAGGCTGACCCTCGTAGTAAGGCGAGATTGAAAAAAGTACGGTGGCTGCCATTTTACGAGTGATTTAGTGGCCATAACTCGAAAGTGACAAATTATTTCACCTTGAACCTAAATGGTGATAAGGCTCAAGTTGGGGATGTTCAATTCGGGTTGACTGAGGGTTTGGTTGCGCGAGCATGTCAGATTTCACAGTTGGGAGAATGCTGGTTCAAGAACCAGCGTTTCAACAAGGGCTTGTGTGCATCCTTCCTTCATAAAGAGAATTTGAACCATGACTGGAATAAGGAAATTTTGCAGGATTTGTTGAAAAGTAAGTACCAAAACTTATTGTTTTTCCTGCAAAAATAAATAATGTGTGAAGGTCGATTTAGGCTTGCATTCCTATTTCATATTCACCTCATCGCCCATTTTCATGAAAAGCTGTTAGATTTTCCCTATTACTTGAGGATGTCATTGATGAAGATGTCAATGAATGCCAAGGAGAGGGGGACCAATTTAGAGGAAAACCTTTATCACCACGGGATGGTGAAAATCATCTTGGTAGAAGTTTTGAAAGACAAAAAGAGGACATGGGAGGAGTTCTTGGCCGAAAACTACTTTGTAGAAAATGAGGATTTTGATTCCTCAGGTTCCATGGAGGAATCACCAACAGACAAAATGAGGAAAAACCTATGGACGCTTGGGCTACAGATCAAATAAAAAGAGAAGAGAAAAACTCTAACCCTTCAAAGTCTACAAAGGAAAAACCAGTGGAAAAGTCGAAGAAAAAGTTGCAGAGTCAGAGGCCACTAGTAAAGAAGGAAAGAAGGGATGACCTTGACTCTCTAAAGCCTACCAAGAAGAAGCTTGTTAAAAATCAAAGAAGAAGAAGCCTCGGACCCTTGGGCTATAGACGAGGGAAGTGAAAAGAGATGAGGAAGTAGTAGTGACAGGGGAGATTGTGGGAAAACAACCTAAGTTGAAGACTGGCACTTCCACCTCTGCAAAAATATTTACCAGAAGCCAGGTTGTTCAACGACTATAAAGGATACTACGGATGCAGAATTACTTGTAGAATTTCCTACAAATTCTCTACAAATCTACCTCAAAGATCTATGTAGAAAATCTGACTGTAGATTAACCCGACTATGCAATATACCAAAGCAAAATACTATAATCTACTTCTACCATCAAACTTGCGGAAGATTAAAGATCGATTTGAATTAGAGCTAAACACATATAACCATAAGAAGAAGAATCAATACACATGAAACAAAGAAAATACTCAGGGGAAAGCCTTGGCTAAAAGCCTCACTATCTGTATTATCATACAAGGTGGAAATACATCAAGATTACACAAACCCTTAGCTCTCATAGCTAGCCAGCTCTCAATACAATCCTCCTGGATGCTCATAGGCAATCAAAGCTTCTCACAAGCCTTCTCCTCTACCCTCCAAGCCTTCTATTTCCTTGCATTTTTTCTCCTAGGTGATCCTACTATTACTAAGTGTAACACTGATCACTCACATTGATCTCTCACCCTATAAAACTACGCAATCCACAAGGAACCTTTTCCTTCTGCATGGATGAGTTTCCTTTATAGTAAAACTCATGCAATTGATAGTAACTATCCCTGTCTTTAATCTCAACTGGGTCTTTCTCTAAATAGACATGCATGAGTTATTTATGATAGAATCTTCAGTTATCTAGAGTACACTAGTTTGATGCATGCATGCATTAACTGACTGAACTCACAATTAGTTCCTCAAATTGTTTGGAACTAATTTAACTGGACATAACTCAGTTAACTGAGCTAACTAATTACAACTCAATTATAACTCAATCTTATCTCCTTAATTAAGGGATAATATCCTTAATTTAAGGGATAAATGTTGCATGACTTCACAAAGACTTCTAGCTTGAATTCTCCAACTAATTAACTCAATATGAATTAATTAATTATTTTTCAAGTAGTTGGTGAGACTAAATTCAAATTTTAATTCTCAATTTTAATTAAAGAACAAATTAAAATTGGAATATTCTGAATGTTATTTTTAGCATTTCTTGTTACTATTCTCAACACTCCCTCTCAACAAGAAAGGAATTCAACTCGATCCCGATCCTGAACCTTTGGAATGTTCTGCATGCAACACTTGTCCCTAGTGTTTTTGCTCTAGCAACTCCAAAAAAAAAAAAATCCAACCTGAATTAGAATGATGTCTCTGTCATCAAATCCTCTGACTCCTATTGTCGCTATTGACTGAAAACTTTGTGCTTCTACTAACTCAACCTCTTTGCACTGTTGTCAATCCTTCTCTGTGCTCTTCAGTATCTGACTACTCTAGCCTCTGTCACATTCATCTTTGACTACATCAAACCCACTAATTCCTCCCGCTACTATGTACTTTGGGCTCCCATAGCAGGGTAAGATCCATGAGATAAAACCTCTCAAGGGACCCTGCCCAATTTCAGCCTTCTTGGGACTATCACTTCACATCACCCCACTTCACACCTGGTGGTATGGCTACATGTGATCCCTCTGCTGACTCTAATTGTGGCTCCTGCACAATTGTTTCAGACTTCTTCTGGGACTGCATATTGAGAGGTAATTTATTCTCCCTCTCAACCAGCAAGTCTCTAACATTTTCCTAAAATCAAGAAAAAGCGAGATGAGGAAGTTTGATGGCAAGGATCCGGTAAATTGGTTATTACAGATGGAGAAATATTTCAATTTACATGAGGTGCAACTATTACAAAAGGTATGTATTCCATCTTCATATTTAAAACCAGATCAATTTTTATGGTACAAAGGGCTTTGTTCTCGTAAACCACTTGTTATGTGGTCAATTTTCACGGAGGAAATGATGGCACATTATGAGGATACCAAGAGAAACTCCTTCTTTAGCCAATTGATAAATCTCAAACAAAATGGTTCAATGGAAGAGCACATAGAAGACTTTCAAAAATTGAATGGAAGGGTAAATTATATTCCAGAGAAGCAAAGGATTGATGTCTTCGTAGGGCCTTTAAAGGATACATTCAACATGAGGTTCGTTTTTGGGAACCTGATCTATTGGAGGAGGCATTCGGGTTGGCAAGAAAAATTGAAAGCGAAGTTATGGCGACAAGGAATTCTACCCCTCACAACTATAAAGATGGAAGTGTTGTTTCTCCTAGCCTTCCACAACCTACAAGGGTTACACCACAACACTTGGAAGAAAAAAGAGAAAAAGGGCTTTGTTACAATTGTGATAGAGAATGCACTAAAGGTTATAAGTGTGCTGAGAAGACATTATTTTACATAGAGTATGAAGAGGAGGAAGAAAAGGATCAAGAAACATCAAAATAAGAGGATATACGCCAGGACCCAACCCCAGAGAAAGAAGAAATGAATCCAACCATATCTTGT
>APFE030299876.1:72638-102870 GCA_000404065.3 Pinus taeda
CAGATTATCTCATCAAGTGGAAGAACTTACCCATTGAAGATTCCACATGGGAGGACAAGAATTTTATATAGAAGCATGAAGAACTACTCAAGCGTTGAGGAGAACACTTTCTGAAGGAGAGGGACATGTTAGGCCCCTATATTACTAGTGTAACCCCTTATTGTTATTAGTACAACCCCCTTATTATATTGTTGTACCCATGTAGTCCCCATATTGTTACTATTGTGCCCCATAGAAGCCCACTATTGTTATTATTGTTCCCTTACATTATTATTGTTATGCTGGTTCTGATTATATTATGACCCCTTAGACTCCTATATATAGAAAGTAGGTCTTTTCATTTGTGTCATCAAAGAATCATTCATTTGTGTAATGTAAAGGAGGTTGCCCCCTTGAAGAGGCTGAATTCTAAGGTGTTAAAATATCTTTTCTATCTTTTTGTGAGTTGGTTTGATAACATTTGTTATCAAGAAGTGAAAGATCACATCACGAAAGAAGAAATGAATCCAACCATATCTTGTAATGCATTTGCCGAAATTACCACTCCTCAAACTATCCAAATAGAAGGACATATGAAGAAAAAAAATGTTCAAGAAGTGAAAGATCACAACAAGCATCAAGAAATGAATCAAACCATATCTTTTAAAGCATTGGAAGAAATTACCACTCCTCAAACTCTCAAGATGGAAGGACATGTCAAGAAGAAAAAGGTTCAAGTAGTGAAAGATCACATCGAGCATCAACAACAAGTTCTCAAACTTTTAAAGGATAACGCCACTTTGGTGCAAGATTGAATGAAACAACAAGTAGATCAACGTCGTAGTGAAAAATGTTTTGATGTAGGTGATTGGGTATTTTTACTGCTACATCTCAAGCAAGCTCTTTATGAGAAGGAAATATTGGCAATACTACATGCACTTAAGAAATCGCGACCTTACCAAATGCGAAGACACTTCAAGGTAAAAATGGATCATGATAGTCTTAAGTACTTTTTAGAACAACTATTATCTTTAGAAGAACAGAAAAAAAGGGTCACAAATATGTAGGGTTATGACTTTGACATCATCTATAGAAAAGAGAAGCAAAATTTTGTTGTAGATGCACTCTCAAGAAAGGATGAGCATGTGGAGGCATTGTTTTGTGATATTTCTATTATCCAACTAGATTGGATAAATGAAGCAAGGGACGAATGGAAGAAGGATGAAGAAGTATGGCCAGTCATTCAAAAGTTGCAAAATATCCCAATTCAAACAATATTGCTGGAACTTGAAGAGGAAGGAAAAATCATATTGGAACTTGGAGAAGTCACAAAAACAAGAACCCAACAACTATGAAAATGATCAATTTCAGAGTATCTCATCAAGTGGAAGAACTTACCTACTGAAGACTCCACATGGGAGGATAAGAATTTTATATAGAAGCATCAAGAACTATTCAAGCGTTGAGGACAACACTTTTTGAAGGAGAGGGACATGTTAGGCCCCTATACTACTAGTGTAACCCCTTATTGTTATTAGTACAACCCCCTTATTATAATATTATACCCATGTAGTCCCCATATTGTTACTATTGTGCCCCATATAAGCCCACTATTGTTATTATTGTGCCCTTACATTATTATTTTTATGTCAGCTCTGATTATATGTTGACCCCTTAGACTCCTATATATAGAAAGGTGGTCTTTTCGTTTATGTAATGTAAAGGAGGTTGCCCCTTTGAAGAGGCTGGATTCTAAGGCGTTCAACTATATTTTCTATCTTTTCATGAGCTGGTTTCATAACAACAAATTGCGTATACAGAAAGAACATGAAGAGTGGGTTCATAAGGTGGCCCGAATCATGAAAAAGAAGCAGGCTAGGATCGACCATCTAAAAAAGAAGAATGAATTATACAAGGGTCAAATTCCTATAGAATCCAGTGGTAACCAGTTGGACCAGTTCACAGAGGTAGTAGATCAGTTGGCTACAATAGCTACAGCTCAAGATAATGAATGATTTCCTCTTTCTTTTTTGGGAAGGCGCAACAGTTTTTCTTTCCCAAGGGGCATGCAAGGAGCTAGGTGTGGGGGAGATGTTGGGGCTTGGTTTTACCCAATTTTGACACCATTTTCCATACTTTACCTCTCCCTTTTCGAACTATCTTTAACTCCTATTATGCCTATTTCGATTATAATACTTATGTTTTTGCCAAAAGGTTGTTGTAGGCTGAAGATATGCAAATTAACATTAAAAATCATCTTTTACCTTAACTTTAATTATTCCTTCTAGCTAGTTGTTCTTTATTTAATTACCATGCCAACTAATCTAGAGTTCTTGTGTAGATTTGTTTTGATTCAGAAACAGGCCTATAATTCCCGCAGATAGTTGTGCGATCCTATTTCCTGCAAACACTCTAGAATTCCTACAGTTGTGGATTTCCTGTAACTGCATAGATTTCATGCAGCAACATTGGTGGTTAGTCATGTTCCACGAATACCTAATTCAAATGGGAACATGGGTTTTGTGGGGAATATATCACATATGGTTGCTATCCTATTGGCCATTTCAGATCTGCCAACAACACTGCCAGATTCAGAAGCCTTCTCTCGTTGGCCATTTGGAGGAAAGCTATAGCCATGTCATGGATTTTGTCTAATCCATTCTTTCAATCATGGATTAAACCCAATATGGCTAAAGGCGATATTTTTTAATAGTATTGTTAGCCGATGGCTTAGATTAGTAGTCTTCCTTACTTCAAGCCATAAATGGGCTTCTGTAAATGTATAAATTATGTCCTAGTTTTTACGATAGGGGGTTGTTGGGTTGGTTTCAGCTAAGACTATATATCAGATTGTACTTGATTGCATCTTTTTTAGATTAATAAAAAGATATATGTTTTGTCTATTTCAGTGAGCAAGCTCTTCTAATTTGAAGGGGTTGTGAGTAAGGGAGGGCCCACTTTGCTTACAACTCCCATAGTTTACTGTTTATGCATTTTATTTCTGTTATGTAACAATAATTTATTTCTATAGCTAATTCACTCTTTCTAATATATTATCATCACTAGATTGAATGAACTAGTTTCCTATTCATGTGTGGAATTCATGTAATGAAGATTTGATTTCTAATGATTGATTGAATTTCTGAACTTGTTGTAAGTTGATTTCTATATCTTTTCCTAATCATCATCAGCAATCTTAAGAGTTGTAAAGGGAATTTTGATCCACTCTATCGCCTTTGCTGCTAAGTGATTGATGTAGAAAAGATTCATTGGTTTTGTATGATTGGCTAGTTAGATTAATCAACACTTAGACTTTTAAGCCTGCATATATTTTGTGTGCATCTCACAAGCTTACCTACCCTGGGTCGATGATTTATGTTAATCAAATTATAAGACTATAATTTGACTCAACATTACCTATGTTTATCAGTGGGTTTCAAGGCCAAGCATTGATATTGGCGATTGGCGATCACAAGCACAAAGGGGTACACACTAGCATAGGGCCAGAACCATCGTCGAATGCAGATATCGCGAGAATCGTCAGAAAAATGGGCCTTAGTGTTAAAGCACAAGGGGGACAAAAATCCCATTAACAAAGGAAATCGAGGAAAAAATAGGAGTGGGTAGTCCTCTTTCTCTCTCTTCCATGTGGTGGTATGGTGCATCACATATCAGCTTTCAGCAGGACCAGGGCATCGGTTATCAGTGGATCGACAGAGTAGAGAGCTCACTCTTCAAAATACCATTGACACTATGATTTTTTAATACAATGTTAAGTCATCGGGGAGGGGCCAATCTCGATTAACAAAAGATTTCACGAAAAAACTAAGGTCGGGCATGCATTTTTCTCTCTCCTCCAGGGGGCCACATGGTGGCATATGATTTGTCCTCAGAGCTGGCATGGCAGCTGATGTCAGTTGTGGCATGGCCATATAGATGTTGTCATGGCGGGTGGATACATGTCACTTAGTTTTAGTGTTTTTAGTGGTCAAATGGGGCCATTTCCAAGTGACACGTGTCACCACTCACAAGATGACATGTGGAAATAATGATGTCATCCATCGTAATCAGCGATCAGTGATCGGAAAATGTAAAGTTCTTTCTATCACCGACACTTCTCCCTGACTATGATTGTGATAAGGAAAAGACCATGAATTCAATATTTCATAGGCCACCTTTCATAAATATTTCGTGTCTGGTAGATTGGTCGATGCGGTATAAATAGTTATTTAAGGAATTTCACATTATATAAGAAAAAGACCCTAGACATCATTCTACAGACCTTAGCGCCTAAAGGTTAATCCCCTGGTCCGAGCCCATGGTCATATGAAGGAAGAAGAGAAAATGGGGCTACACCCAATGAGTACTTGAGGAGAAGACAATATGCGCCCATTCAATCTTATTTCAATGTATAAGGAACCGCAACCATGATGCACCAATAACATTATTGAAGAGATTTAATGGGCTGACAGTTGTGATATTTAATGGGGCATGGCGTGACTGCATATCGGTATGGGGAGGATTCATGAAGTATTAATGGCATGGCATGGTGCTCTACTCTGTCATGAAGAAAATGACTGCTTGAGTGCACAACTTTCACCCTCCATCACTTCTCCACTGAACAACTCACTTAGGCAGTTAAGGAAAAATGGACAGAAACTAGCCGAGTAGCAGTGAACTGCCTCAATAGTAGTGAGAAGCACAATGACAATAGGGACATGGATAAATTAGGGGCTTCCACTGAAACAGCAAGGGGAAACCTCTTCCTTCCCCTTTCCATTTTCTTTCTTTATGCATTTATCTCTGTTTGATTTCTAATAAAGCGATTCGATCATGATTGTAATCTTTTTGGGGCAACATAGCCTAACACTAACCGAGACAGCTAGTCTAAAATGACAACTAGGGCTCGAGCTCATATATTTTGATTGTAAATCAAATATCTCCCCCTCTTCTTGTAAACAAGGGGATGGAATCTATAACAGGGGTTCCGGATTCTTAGACCCGTGAGGACTGAACTCTGTGTTGCCATTTTGGTTCAATATGTTTTTATGGAACTTCACTGATATCATGGTTGTGTATGGACTAGTTATTGGGCCCTTTCAGATAAATGGTGTTTCCCTGTTGATTCCAAGCATGATTAATGTGTAGCAAGTTCCTCTTGGTAATAGTGTAATGAACACAGTTGGTCCTTCTTCAATCTGTGGATTTATGTTAGCTGATTTGGTAGAGAAAATAGCCATGTTATGTTTGATCTGAAACCTTATTTTGCTCCTCTATTTCTATCATCTCATTGGAAAACCATGGTTTAGGATTCTGTCTTGCTTACAACCCTATCCATTGAATTCATCTTTCTACTAGAACATTATTGCTTAGGAATCTATTTGTTGCAGCCCTATGCATCTATTTCTATCCCTCCTTTCCTCCTCTCCACCATCAATACAACTTCAGTTTATGTTGTCTCATTTTCGTGTGTCGTCCATGAGAAGAAGTCGTTTCTCTTTGAGATTGCCCAAATACCCCTTAGTATTTGGATCCATGAGTTGGCCTAAATCTTCCTCTTTGAAAGCTTATTGAATCAAACCCCTCCTATTTCCCTTTTTGTTTTACGTGACAATTGGAGTGTTGTAACCCCCTTACAGTATAACCTCATAAGCACTCCTCTATTTACGATGTCCTAGCCACTTCCCTACAATCAACCCATAGGTTGTCTCTAGGGAGCTTTCCTTATCATCTGCCGCACTTGTGTTGCATGGTGCAAGATTTAGCCATAACACCCTAAGAGCAACACTCTGTGTGAGGCTAAACTCTTTGTGTTCTTCGTGAATGGCAAAAGTTTCTTGAGTTTGTGAATAAGGTTGGTTGTGTTCCTTAGAGAGGAGAAGGTAGAGAGTTGTGTTTGTGCTATAAGAAGCAAGGCTGAGAGCAGAGTGCCTATTATTGAGAGTAGACAACATAGGGCTGAGAGTGACTGTTGTTGAGAAGATCAAAGAGCTACTGAAGAGTGTTGCAGAGAGATGCAAAGAGCAGTAGAATGAGTAGAGATCAAAGATCAGATCAAGCAAAGTTGTTACCAAATCACAGAGGACAACCAATTCTTATTTGAATGTAGGTTTGTGCCCACAATTAGGAATTTGGTGCTTCTATCTCTAGTTGAGATTGAGAAGGCTTGGGGATCAGTGCCTCCTACACGTTGGTGCTTGCATAAATCCAAGGAGATGTAAGCTGGTGCTTGTAATAAATATATGAGGTCAATGCCTCACATGGTGCTTCTGGTAAGTTGGACAAGTGTCTATAGATAGAGGGAGTTGGTTCTTCCTGTGAGTCAGTGCTCACAAACAAATTGATCTAATAGAGTAGGTGATCCTATTTACGTCAATACCAACAACAATCTTTGTGGTTTTTTCTAGAAAGGGTTCCCACGTGAGAAAAAAATTGTGTCTAATGTTTATGATGCTTACATTTTGTTTACTTGTATGTTGAGTTTGTGTTGCTGCCATATTATATATATTGCTACTTGTTATATGGATGAATGCCAAGTTAAATCAGAAAAGTAAATTAGAATAAAGAGGTTCAAATTAGCCTTAATATTGATTCAACACCCCTCTCACTATTAAAAGTGTTTCTAATAACACCCAGATCTACTAAAATAGACACAAATTGATTAAGTAATTTACCCTCCAGCTCTATCATAGGAGGTTGATAATCTTCTTGAAAATCTTCCAACGCGACATTTATCTTGGGTATACTTCTTGTTACACAACATTTTGTTATTGTCCCTGTACTCCCCATTACATGATCCTGGAGGACCTCTACAATGAACCCTACATGCTTTCTCTTCATTGAGAAAATCCCATTGTGTCCCTCTTCATGAGAAGAACAATTCCCTTTTGTATCATTTCCCACAAATATTCTATTTTTCCCAGTTTACAAGACCGGTACTAATGACCCGTGTCCTCCTCACGCCGATATGCAGGGATTACAATTGTCACTAGCACCGAGCGGAGCGACTAAGCCTTGTTCCATTCACACTGATCCTCTTTTGGAAAGTTTTTTAAATAAGAAGCTGAAGCTTCTAGCACTAGAAGCTTCGTAACGGAAGTCTGGTAAATGGTTGGGCCAGATGGAGTTGAGGAGGTTAGTTTGGGCTCCTTTCCGCTATTAGGATGGAACTACCTCAAGAGATAAGACCTTCTCCCATGAGAAGAGGAACCATGTCCCTTCCATACATGTTATATAAACCTCCCTTTCTCCCAAGCACAAGCTAGTTCTAATGAGGCTCTGATTAAAGTTTTGATTGTGGAGTAATCAACAAGTTATTCATAGTTGTAGCTCTCTAGTTATGTGTGAGGGAGAAGTGTGAATTTGGTTTAGTGTGAAGATTAGAGGGAAGAGCCTTAAAAATACCATTGTTTAGGCCATCATGGAATGCTAATGGAAGTGTGTGGGAACCTAGAATTTTTAGAGGAGAACAACAACGTTAAGGTAACGGTTGTAATCTCTTCTTGATTTAATATATATGCAACTATCGATTGATTTCCTACATGATATGTCATCTCACATGTTTATGGCTTAATGTTTCTTGAATTGTTAAGTAAGTTGAATACAATTTGTCTATTATCATGGTTGTTGGTTGTTGTTGTTTACTTGCTTTAGGTGCTTGAAGAAGGAAACGTGAGATAGCTAGAGCAAGGAAGCAAGGTCATCACCAAACAGGATAAGCATACTAAGAGGTAGGCCCTCTTAATTGGTTCTAACCTAAGGAAATCTTCCATAGAATGTCTTGTTTGTGGCTAGACCCACTCTCAGGCTAGAGGAATTTTTTGTGTCTGCACTTACAATTTTACTTCACCACACTTCTTGCAACCTTCCTAACCATAGATGCTTCTTGCATGTTAGCAAATTGTTAATGTCTGACACGATGGGGGAAGTTATAATAATAGTGGGGTTCTCCACAACCCTGACATTGTAAAGGGGGATTTTACATTTGGTTTTTCTTGGCTTGTTGTATGCTTTAGTAGGCTTGGTTTCTACTTTCCACCTAGTTTTTTGCAGATTTTTTGCAAGCTATTTGTTTGGCCAACTTTTTTGTGTGTTATTAACACTTGCAGAATTAGTGCCTCTACAATTTTGATAGTTTTCCTTCCATTTCTTCTGGGGCCAACTATTGGTGCACTAAGATGACTATTTAAATCAATCTTAATTCCTATATTACATTATCAACCTAAGATTTTCCTGTTTATTTCAAGGATGTCACCACTATCTGTGCAATAGAGGTCATAGGTTATTACATAACTAAATGATTCTAATATTTCTTCAAGTCATTTAAAGAATGTATTAACAAATCCTTAATTCTCAAAGTTCAATCAAAGACAACTCAAACCATAAATCTAAATCCAATCGTAACTATTTTGCAAAGGAAATGGATTTCAAGCAGACGCATTATAAGAAACCATATATAAGGGGTTACTGTTTGATCTAGTAAATGGAAAGAATCACTACAGTAATAAACAATAAGTAACTACTTCAATCTTGAACATGAATTGGAAAGAGCATCAATCAATCGTAACACTCAGCTTATTCAACACAATTAATTAAAAGAACAATATGAAAGAAACAACATTAACGATCTATTTCAAATGAAGATATAAAGAATAACTTGATTCTATAAAAGAAAAATAATAAATAATAAGGAAATAGTTATGACACAAAGGAGCAACGAATATTCTAGTGACTGAGCCCAAAGCCTCTAGAAGCTACTCTTGATAAAGCTCAGAACGCGATTAAGAGAGGATCTCTATATTTCTCATTAATTTAAATAATAAAGGTACAAAATTATTGTAATGTCATAATATGCTTTGTTCAATACAAAGATACAATAACGGAGAAGAGTCAAATCATTCCCAATCCTTTTCACCCATCAGTATCATATATTCTAATGGAAAACTAATGGATGAAAGCGAATCCTGAGGATCGAGAGATCCTCATGATTTTATGGCTAAATGATCGAATTTCTGTTTGCTAAATTAGCATTCCTGTTCATATATTTTTCTAGCTCGTACAACCAAGGAATGGCCTTCTCCTGGTTTAGTGTCATCATTCTATCAACTGAACAACAATTGTTCAATTCCGATTTCCTGTGCATAAAAACAACAAAAATTTAGTCTTTTCATCCTAAAAACATGCAATCTGTTGATGATTGATTTTACCTAACTTTCACAATATTTTCTTCCAAATCATTTCCAATAGTGAAGACAAGTATATAAAAGAGAGTGATTTATTAAGTAATGTAAGGGTACAAACATACCTTTTTTGTGACCCAACATACTCCCCTTCTTACCTTTTTGCATGTCCTCATGCAAGCAGATGATTAACATGTAATTCTGTTAAGGAATAAGCATGATAGGTCTTTTCTGGACATATCTGAAAACCATTTTTCTTTTTAAGCATTGAAAATGGTCGGCCTTCTTAGAATTCTTCCAATTCATATTCAAAATGGTACCCATCAGGCGGATACCAAATAATGGGACTTCTATATTAGTAGCCTATCCATGTAGGGCCCATGCATAAGATAAGATTGCTAAACTTAACCAAACGAGCAATAGCAACTTTGAAATTTCGGTAACCAAATGACTCCCTGTTTTTAATGATGTTGCAGGAAGTCATCCATCTTTGTTTTGTAGCTAGTAGGGCTTCTTCTTTAATATCTTGGAAATATTCCATCCGGATTTTACAGTATCTTTATGGAGTGGACCTAGAGGGGCCACAATCTTTGGTTGTTCCATAAAGTGTTTGTGTTGTAAAAAAAGGTGGGCGAGTTTTGTATGTTCTCCCCTAACCCAAATATCTAATTCATGCTCCCTTTTCTGGAAAATGTTATAGCCTTAGCCCACTTAATCTGATTACAGGCAAAAGAAATGAAGGGGCTAGGGTTAACATCCCTTTTGTCCTCGAGAAAAAAGTTGTGTAAGTATAATTCATAGAGAAGGCGCTTCACCTTTTCATTCTTCTCTTTCCAGCATTAAACAAATTCTGAGGTTGATTTAAATTCAACTAGTCTACCGACCCTGATAGCTTTGACCTTTAACAAAAAATACCTTTCAAGAAAAAACAATGCATAATTGGTATCAGGTGACCTACAATACAAGGCATCTGAATAAATGGAGCAAACAATTATAATTTTCTCTATAGCTTTCTGAATTTGATTCTGTACTTCTTTTAACTTTTTATGCTTAGCGCTGAGATCAACATAAGTCTCATCCTCTGTTTTAGTCAGGTCATCAAACTTCTTCAATAAATCCTTATGAGTTTGTAGGGGTACCACTTCTCTTTGATATTGTGCTAAAGTATGTTGTAGTTATGCTAGTTCTTTCTGTAGCTTTCAGATGGTAGCCTCCCTTACCAAAGGAGTGTAAAAGGGTGTGCCCTCAGTCTAGATAAATGTATCATAGGTTACCACTGAGTCGGTTTATGCAGTTGTTTCCATTGTATCGATTGTTTGAGAATTTTCTGAAAAGTGTGCTTGAACCACAACATCCATCAAGTCCACAAAGAATTTGTCGGAGTCTCCATTGAACAGGTGCAGATGTGTTCAGCCTGGATTCCAACGATTTCAGTGTGATGTATTCTAGTTTTAATTCCAATTGAATTTATAGGGGTGTCTTCTGTTTGTGTTCCAGTGGTTTGAAGGAGGTTTTCACTTTGAGTACCAATGGTTTTCAATTCTACTTTGTTCTTGTGAGACTTGCTTGCTTCTTTCAACCACTTCCTCAACTGTTTGATCTTTTTTCTCAATTTCTTATTCTCTTTTCTCAACAGATTCATCCTCAGACTATATGCTTCCCTTTCCTCCTTAGGGAGATGTTTGATTGGAGAAGAAACAACCGTATTATTTTCAGGTGAAAGAGGGGGTATATCATTACTAGGGTCCTATTCTAATAAAACAATATATCCTGACTAAGTTTTTGACTTAGGGCTTCTTTCTATCTGAATTTCTAGCTCAAGACTTCTTCTTATAGAGGAAATTTATCCCCCTCGCTCCTGTGACTCCTCCATATCTCCAGAAGATGGTAAAAGTTATGTTTGATCAGAGCTCACAGGAGAGGCATATTATCTAGGGACACGGTCTTGATCCTGTAAATGTCCAAATTGGCTTTCCTCCATAGTTCCAGAGGACGGTAAAGTTTTTGTATGGCCAGAATTATCGATAGAGGCAGACTGGCTAGGGGTGTGGTCCTGATCCTGTAAATGTCCAGATTGAGTTTCCTCTTCAAATAACATCCCCAAGTTTTCCAAAACTTGGGCCACCTCTTCTTTGTCACCTTGTAGAAAAACATTATGTGGGCTTGCAGGGTGTGTATGAGAAGGTCTCACTTCCTCTATCAATTTTGTAATGTTTTTTTGTGCACTTAGCCTCTTCGAACGTCTTCATTTTGTAGGTTCAAAAGCTAAAGCATAGGTTTTCCTTTTTTGTGCCCTCCCTGAGACTATTGCCCCTAAGGTTTGTCATTCATTATTTGGTTCATCGACATTCTCTAAAATTTGGTCAACACCTACTCCTGTCTGTGCATTTCCTGGGTTGTCTTCTAATGAAGGTACAATAGGATTTACAAAATTATCCCAGTTTAATTGTTGTTGGGTTAGTTCTCGAGTGACAATGAGTTTAATTAGACAATGATGGATAATTGCAACATGTGGGTTCTTGGATTTTCTGACTCAGCTAGAAACATCATCGAGTAAATAATTTAAAAATAATGGCAAGTTAACTACAATCTTTTGCCTAAGTATTGCTAACATCTTAGGTGTCTAGACCTTACCACAGCCTGTCGGCCATCGCAAGTGATATATTTATGAACAATTGTTTCTAATTCTCGCCATGGCTCCTTCAAGGATGCAAGATGAATACCTTTGCCTTTGCATATTAGTTCTTCACCTAGCTCTTGAATACTTCAACAACTTCCTGTAGTTGTACATGCTTCTCGGTCCACTTTATTCCTTCCACCAAAAGTCCTCAAATTTCATCTATGACCGCTTCAGAGACTGCTATGGATTTTCCTTTCATGGTTGTGTGTCCATTCCATAAGTTTTGCAAAAATTCTACTGCAACATCACTGTGAAATCCCTACAACCTGACTAGGTACTATATCCACCTAGCACGTTTGAGAATTGATTTAGCCTATTTTGTTAATTGCAATAGTGTGGCCTTGTTGCAAACAACATTGCCTCTCATGCTTATGTTTTTGTAACAATTCCAATATTATGCATGCAATATCCTTACTCTATGGTTTTAGTGTTGAATAGAAATGAATACGCTGCATGAAAGAGTTTTGATTAGAGAAAGTTTTTTTATATAAATGCGATAATAATGATGGGTCAATCAGAAAAACCTTTTTATAAATGAAACACTAATTAATCGGTCAAATTAGCAAGTCATGGTGGAGTTGGATAATTATATCTTGTCAAATCATTATAGCACATAACCTTCCCCCTCCAGTAAGAAAGGGTGTCCTCATCCTCAAAGTAAAGGAAAAAGAAAAGTATGCGCGGCAACATTAATATGGTAAGAAGTGAGCAACGAAGTCTGATAGGTAGAGTAAAGAAAAGTAATTAAGAGTCATATGAGTGGTTAGAGATGATCAAGAAAAATAATAAAGCTTGTAAATATTCATTATGATCATTAATTTTACCTTTTGTGATTGATAAAGTGAAATCTGACATGGCACAAAAAGAATATGACTATTGGCATCAACTAATTGGACGGGGCTAAAGTGGTTCATAGAATGGATTTTCAATGGTTATGCTGGTTTTTAGAAGTAAAAACACTATTCGATGGTAGTTTCTCCTCTTTGATTAATTGAATAGGAAGTACTAGCATACTGAAGAATTGGCAATACAAAATACCACTCCAATACAACAACAGAGCTATTGCTTCCAGCAGGCATCTATAGCCTCAACAAGGTTGCCACTTAAACCAAAAAAAATGAGCCAGGACTCTCAAATTATGATTTTTTGTTATTATTATTTACATATTTCTACAAAGAGACCATTGTGTTGGCATAGTAACTAGATAACCACAACGCCATTAACTAGGGCAAAACAAAGTGAATAGGTCAGCTCATGATGAGACCTCCTATCCTCTTCGAGAACAATTTATCTTATTTCCACCTTTTTTTTATTATAAGTTGAGGGAGGCTCATTAACTCCTTAAGAGTCAGCGATGGTGTAAGAAGTGAAAGAATGCCTACAAAATATATGCTTACTTTCCTTGTATTGTGTCAAAAGGAACTTTCCATTTCAAAGTGTAAAAGAGAGGACTAGCAAGCTGTTGATATTGGTGATGAATCAAGTTAAAAATGTATCCAAATGAAGACATACATCAAGTCATTCAATAGATGAACCATATCATATTTGAAATAAATATGATCAACAAATGGTTAAAATAAATCATAATGTAAACAATCTGAATGATTTTTTCTTTTTTTGATGCAAATTTCTAGCCAAACAAAAGACTCTATAAGTGGAACAACAATTGGACTATCTGTTTTGGGAAGTTTTAGTGTCTACGGATAAACGCTTAAACCCCTAGACTAGTAGCTAAGTCTAGAACGATAGTGCAAAGCATTATCTACCTTTTTTATAACCAATATATTAAATAAGATATTAAATAAGCCTACCTATAGCTTTCGTGTACTCCTTATCTCCCTTGACCAATTTTGTCACTCCTTTCCATACTTAACTCCCTTGAAAAGTACCTGCACACAGACAGAAGACAAAAACCGATCAAAGCATATGATAATGATCTATTGATTAAATATAGAATGGAATCAAGATCATAATACACATATGAAAGCATCAATGGAATAACACAAGCATATGGAAAAATATTTCAACACTTTATTAGTAAAAGGAAGAGTTACAACCCAATTTTCTTAATTAAGCATCACTCCTCCAGTTCAATCCCATCCTCTCCTCATAACAAGCAAGACATTTTGAGATCATTACAATACTTGAAATCAACTCAAGTCTCATACTAACAACATCTCCCTATAATTCAATAATTTCCAGCCCCTGATCACTTATATGAGTGGTCTTTTTATAGGTGAATGAAGGAAGTTATGCCATAAATGGTGATAATGAATGCCCTCCCAAATTTAGGATTTAGTTCCATGGAGGAAGGTATAATGGGATTGATGTTCCTTAACTCCCTACCTCATCCAAATTTGAGCTCAAAGGAGTAGATAAACTTGGGAAACTTCTAGATGCATCCAATGGATAAGAATATTCCCAAACCCCAATGCAATTTCACTCAAATTCGCCTAGTGCAGGCCAAAGAGGGCTCAAGTACGCTGCATAGCACCCTAGCAATGTATTGGACTGCACTGCAATACATCGTAACGAAGGCCTGCCTATGCTGATCTTCTTAAAGGTAGTTTTTGGATGATTTCAGTCATGGAACTTCTTGGGAAGCTAGGTATTCTAATGGTTGACTTCTTTATGGCATGTAACAACTGAATTAGGGTTTGATTGGCCCTAATAGTACTGATCTATAGGTTGGGGTTGATGTGCCCAAATGGATCTGTAACAATTACCCCCTAAAGCATGAAGTCATAAATATGTATGTCGAGTGAAATGCTTTATCATGTGGAGAGGAGGTTTCAAGGCGGAAGGTGACCTGCATCAATTACAATACATATATCGTGATAATTTGATTTTTTCTCATGAACTTGCTGAGGGAAGGCATGCCCATGCTTAGCTTATAAACTTTAATTACATTTACAAATATAGTCGTCTATAGATATAGACCCGTGAATGGATGACCATGAATGTAAGGCCATTGTATATTTGATTTAGTACTCCTGAAAAATATCGCAGTCCAGATGGATGAAACTAGATCTGGGGTCTTCATTCTCGTTGAATATTTCCCTCAAGTACAAGTCTAACCATGCGGATAGATGATTTGAAGTTGAACATGGGAAGACATTGTTTGATTACCAGCCAATGATGTAACTCGTTAACAGACGCGAGAGGAATCACCGATAATGATAATAACCCTCAAGGTACTACAGTAAATTTCACATGGTGTGAATAAATGATTTAATGTTGAACACCATACAAAGTCTTTGGGTCAAAGGCCAGTGATGTCAACCTTTCACCGGAAGCGAGAAACCTGCCATTGATGTATGCAAGCATCAAGGTACTGAAAGGGTGTTTCTAAGTCAACTTCTTGGATAATGTGTTGATGCTGACAAGAAGCGACTCGTTGCAGGAGCACCTTGATGTATACCACATCAATGACACGAAACGAGGTAAATGATTTTTGAGATGAAAATTGACTAACGATAGAAGGTTCAGGAATGGTGGTCATGAAAATGAAGGTTTACGGTAATGCAAAGGATGAAGTTTGAACTGAATGACTTCTTTTGAACATGTCAGTGACACTAAAATGAATTGGTAGCATTGACCTACAACAAAGTAATAAATGGTATGATAGACCAATGGTGTGATAACCATCAAGCTAAATGACCCAACCCACATAGTCACGGTGATGAGGTGAAAGTATCATGTTTAAGAGTGACTTGCTACCATAAAGTGTTTTCCCCTTTTTCCAACTTTCTCCAATCATTGCTGACTAGTACCTCTTTATTGTTTATCAATATTGAGGAGGTTACCATATGCTTGTTGTATAATTCCACCCTTTGGGTGAATCCATCGCTATTTGATGCTTTAATGAGTCTAGCGAAGGTGAAACTCGGTCTTGTATAGATGGACAAGTTTGTCGCTATTTGATGTTTTCAACGAGTTTAACGAAAAAGATAACTCAATCCTTTTCATGTTTGGAGAGTTTGAAAAGGGAAAAAATGAAAACTCCAAATGTTATTTTTCGTAGATTAATCTCTCAAGTCTGAAAAAGCGTAAAATAATACAAGAGAGATATCATTTCCAATCCTTTAACAAGATGGAAAGGACAACCACTCGGCAATCTTTTCATATTTAGAGAGCCTGAAAAGAGCTTAAAGAGGACTCCATTTTGAGGAACGAGTGGTGTCTAGGGTGGCAACTAGTTTCAGTAATATTGGAACTTCTCAAAACATGTTGATTTATGTGAAGAGACTGGCTAATAAGACCACTCATTGCAACTATTCCTGAAAAAGGGTAAAACAACCAAGTGAAATCGTATGATCGGCTAAATGGATGGTGGCAGTGGGATGAAAACAACCAAGGCTCATTTGACAAAATAGGTTGATAGAATGGCAATCACAAGGGTTAAAATGGAAATGGGTTCATTTTTAGACAAGCTTGAACCATATGGAACTATGCTTGGGTTGAGTTTCATGTTTACACAATCTTGAAATGAAAAATTATGCTTGGAATTGGTTTACATGCCCCCAGCATGATAAAAAGGAGAGTCTCTTGTAACTAGATAGAAGTCACTGTAGTGAACTAGGACGGTTATCCAACACCTTTTTGGCTTCGTCCAGATAGGGAAAAAGGTTAATGGGGTGATTCCCTTCACATAACCTACAAGGAAACTTAACTTTACCACTAGGTGCATGCCCCCTAAGCTTCATTACATTCACCTAAGTAGACTACTCATGGATATCAGGTGGAAGGAATGAAGGTTCATTTACAATTTCAAGTGAAAGACTCGACTGGGATTTTACAAGATCTACTCAAAGACTCGAATTGGAACTTTGCTCCAGGGGTCCTTGTTTCACTTTTTAATGAGCTTGACACAAGACAAGGAACTCTGCTCATACCTTTAGTTTCATTTTTAACGAGGTTGACACAAGACCAGGAACTGTCCTCATAGTCCCTTGTTTCATTTTTCAACGAGAGTGACATAAGACAAAGAACTATACTCATATCCTTGGTTTCATTTTTTAACGAGGTTGACACAAGACAAGGAACTGTCCTCATGGGAGTTGTTTCATTTTTTAATGAGGTTAACATAGTAAAAGAACTATCCTCATAGAACCTTGTTTCATTTTTAATGAGGTTGACACAATAAAAGAACTATCCTCATACACTTGTTTCATTTTTTAATGTGGTTGACACAGTAAAAGAATTATCCTCATATTCCTTGTTTCATTTTTTAATGAGGTTGACACAAGACAAGGAACTATCCTCATGAACCTATTTCATTTTTTAACGAGGTTGACACAGTAAAAGAACTATCCTCATATTCCTTGTTTCATTTTTTAACAAGGTTGACACAAGACAAGGAACTATCCTCGTGAACCTGTTTCATTTTTTCTTTTTTTAATGAGGTTGACACAGTAAAAGAACTATCCTCATATTCCTTTCGATCACATCTCATAAGTGGTCATGAAGGAGAGATCTGGTTCCAATGCCCCCAGTACATGATGCACAACATCACTGAATTGATCGTCAGTTGATGTAGGTATGGAACAAGTTGCCACATAATTAACCCATGGCGGGGATGATACCATTGGTAAAAAAGGACCAATTAGGGAAGATGGTTGACTAGAAGCCATATTTGGACTGAGAAATGAAAGCTGATCAACAATGACAATTCTACCTTCATGCGGGAAACAAATCACTCGAAAGAGTGTTGAAACAATAGCTCCCATATCATAAACATAGTCGTGCCCTAGAAGTAAACTATAATCTAATGGGCCTAGGACTACCATCACATTCACATAAACAATTTTCCCTCCTAAAGTAATAGGTAACAGAGGAGGATCCCTAGTGGTTGACTGGTTCCTTTGTTAAAAGCCAACAAATTCTGGGTAAAAAGCACAAGCGGTGGCGAACCAAGAACTTGCCAAGCAGTTGAGGAAAGGATACTCACTGATGCACCTTCATCTATAATAGTGCTAGATACAATCATATTAAAAACTTGTATTATGATCTGGAAAGGCACATAAGAAGGAAGGTAGAATCTAGCTAGTTGATTCCAATCAAAGGAAGTGACCAAACTACTTGGAGGGGGTATCATAGAAATGGGAGAATTAACCCCTTGAGTTACGAGAATGGGAGGATTTTCCTCCTCTCTTGATGGAATAGGCAAACTGCCCCCAAGCTCATTTGAATCTGAAGAAACAAAAAGAACCTGAGTGGTATCATATTCACTCTCTTCGGGAAAGGTACAATTTACTGAAGGTGAAATCGAGTCAACTATTACCTTGACTTGTTGATTTGGGTCAAGTATAGACTCATAGGATTCACTTTCAGAGAGAGTGAGCTTGATTGACAGTTGATTTTGGTCAGTCAATTCATCAACTAGTGAAGGACTTAGGGAGAGTTTCCCGTAACCAGATGGAAGTCACTGCAGTGAAATAGGATGATTATCCAACACTTTTTTCGCTTCATCTAGATAGGGACAAAGGTGAATTAGGTGATTCCCTTCACATAACCTACAAGGAAACATAACTTTACCCTTATTTCCATGAATTTTACTACCACTAGTTGATGGTGTGTCACCAACATGATCTCCGAAAGTTGTTGACAGACCATGATGTGAACGAGAAGACCATTCTTCTAAGATCTGAGGAATATCGGGACAATTTCGAAGAAGATGGTCTCCCGTACAAAGTTTGCATGGATATCGAACTTTGTGAGGCTTGATGGAAGGTTTCTCATCAAATGTTGCATTCAAAGAAATGGTTGCTTAATTTCCCCTATATTGAATTTGCATCTTCTTCTTCTTAGCCACCTGGTTACTAGTACCAATACTTTCACCAGACGAAGAGGAAGAAGGGGAGGAAGAAACAACCAAGGAAGAAGGCAAAGGGTCAACTTTAAGATCAAAAGGAGGTTGATTTTGTTCAGTTGGAGGTATACTCGATTGCTGAGAAATCATGACATTTTGAACCAAGGAGTTTGAAAAAAACCATACTAGCAAGCCAATGGTAAGTCTCAGAAGGGACAATGTCGCCATATAAGGAGCACCAATATTTCTTAAAGAAGGAAAAGGACTAGGATTCCCATCAAAAGGAATTCCTTAATCGATGGACTCTGGATTTGTCGCCATATGTCTCAACCTAAGATCAACTAAGGAGTGAGTGTGGAGGATGTTATCCGTGGTCAATTAATTTTATTTTAATCAAAGTAACATAACCAAACAAAAGAGGGATAATCTAGGAAAAAGGTTTACCAAGCAACTGTGAACTGTAGAATACCTCCTAGTGAACCAAGAAGTACGGGCAGGAAATCTCCCTGAATGCTGTGTTAGGTGTATCACAGTGTAAAAGGTGGCCGACTCGGTTACCTAAGGATGGATAGCAACCTAGTGTTGTCCTCCCATATATACCCGAAAGTATGTGGAGGCCCAATCCGTATAAGCGTTCTCTAATGCAAAACTACACAGTGAGAGCATTCCCATATACTTTACGTACTGTAACACCGCCCTATATACCTAAAGGTACGTGGACTAGCTACGATATAATCATGTACGTGGAATGAGGTATCACATTCGGGATGTATTGCAGACAAGTTAGCGACAATAGCTTTGTTTTACGATGCTGGAACGCGTCTCTAGCCTAGACCTCTAAATGTTTTTCGTTAGGTGACAATGCTCCATTGGGTAAATTCAAATAAATTTTAAGTTGATCTTCTTTAGAATTTTCGTTTCAAGGTTCACCATGTGATTTATGTTTGCAATTCCTAAAATGAAACTAATATGATAAGCATTCTTTCCATTCAATTTAACGATGAAATTCCTTAGCTAGTAGGGATAGGGCAATCAGATTTTTGACAAAGAGCAAAGAGCACACCTATGCAATTTCCCTAGATATTCCATTCAAGCATTCACAAACTTTTTCAATGCAAAATGCATGTATTTCTTTTCGATTTACCTTAATGTGAATGAACAAAAATGAAAACTAACGCACAATCGATCAATAAACTCTTTTCATAAAAATGACGATTTTGCGACAATTTCTTTTCTAGGAAAGGAAGACTTTACGACACTTTCATTTTCAAAGAAATGAAGAATTACAACACTTTCAACTAAAATACTAATCATATGCACACATCAATCAATCGATCTTTCATGAATGAAGACTTTTACAACAATTCAATTTTCAAAGGAAAAGATGATTTTACGACACTTTCTTTTGACAAAGATCAATCAACCAAAATATTAACTTTCGACTATAGATTGAAAATGACAAAGTAAATACATAAGAAACATTTATCAATCCTAGTCTAAGTAGGGCCAGCTAAGGAGATGAAAATATATTTTCTGAGATATGACATCCATTTACAATCAACAAACAAGCAATCAGAAGAATTTTTGAAAAAATTTATTTCCAAGGGTGGGAATCTGACCCTAGGAAGATTAGCGCAGGCCAAAGAGGGAGTAACTGCACTACAGTGCACTGTCTCTAACTGGAGGGTGCATTGCAACGCACTGTCTCTAAGGCTAGCCTGTGAGGCCACTCAAGAGTCATCTAACCTCAAATGTTGACCAAAATTCAATGCAAAAGGCTAAATTACAACAAGTAAAGTATGTCAAGGTGTCTAAGGAGATGGATTAGCTACTAGGATGGATAATCGATCATGAGTGGAATCGCCAATTTGTTTGGGGAAGTTTTAGTGTCTACGGATAAACTCTTAAGCCCTTAGACTAGTAGCTAAGTCTAGAACAACAGTGCAAAGCATTCTCTACCTTTTCTATAACCAATAGATTAAATAAGACAGTAAAGAAGCCTACCTGTAGCTTTTGCTTACTCCTTATCTTACTTGACCAATTCTTTCACTCCTTTCCATCCGTAATCCACTTGAAAAGTACCTTCACATAGACATAAGACAAAAACCGATCAAAGCATATGATAATGATCTATTGATTAAATATAGAATGGAATCAAGTTCATAATACACATGTGAAAGCATTAATGGAATAACACAAGCATATGGAAAAAGCTTTGAACACTTTATTAGTAAAAGGAAGAGTTACAACCCAATTTGTTTGATTCAGCATCACTCCTCTAGTTCAATCCCATCCTCTCCTCATAACAAGCAAGACATTTTGACATCATTACAATACTTTAAATCAACTAAAGTCTCATACTAATAGCATCTCCCTATAATTCAATAATTTCTAGCCCCTGGTCACTTAGATGAGTGGTCTTTTTATAGGTGAATGAAGGAAGTTATGCCATAAATGGTGATAATGAATGCCCTCCCAATCTTAGGATTTAGTTCCATGGAGGAAGGGATAAAGGGACTGATATTCCTTAACTCCCTACCTCATCCAAATTCGAGCTCAAAGCAGTAGATAAACTTGGGAAACTTCTAGATGCATCCAATGGATAAGAATATTCCCAAACCCCAATGCAATTTCACTCGAATTCGCTAGGTGTAGGCCAAAGAGGGCTCAAGTACGCTGCATAGCACCCTAGAAGTGTATTGGACTACACTATAATGCACCCTAATGAAGGCTTGCCTGCGCTAATCTTCTTAGAGGTAGTTTTTGGATGATTTCAGTCATGGAACTTCTTAGGAAGCTAAGCATTCTAATGGTTGACTTATTTATGGCATGTAACAACTAAATTAGGGTTTGATGGGCCCTAATAGTACTAATCTATAGGTTGGGGTTGATGTGCCCAAATGGATCTGTAACACTATCAGGAAAGATCAACAATTGTTTTGTCAAGAATGGACAACAAATGTTCAATTGGGAATGAAACAACAAGTGTATTGTCGAGAATGGAACAACAAGTGTGGAATAGAACAACAAGTGTGGAATAGAACAACAAGTGTACTATCGGGAATGGAACAATAATTGTTCAATCGAGAACGGGACAGAAAGTGTATTGTCAGGAATGGAACAACAAATGTTCAATCACAAACAGAACAACAAGTGTAATATCGGGAATGGAACAACAAATGTGCTGTTGGGAATGGAAAAGCAACTGTTCAATCGGGAACGCGATAGCAAGTGTAATATCGAGAATGGAATATAAATTGTTCAATTGGGAATGAAACAACAACTATTTTGTCGGGAATGAAACAACAATTGTTCTATCAGAAATGGAACATCAACTCTTCTGTCAGGAATGAAACAATAACTGTTTATTTTATTGGACAACACTTGTCCGCTTAATGGAACAGCAATAGAATATTAGTCGTATGTATGAAAGTTGGTAAAAGGGAATAACAACGTTCTTTTGGAAAAGAACAAAAGCTGTCCAAAAAATGGAACAACAGTTGTTCGTCCAAAAGGAACAACAATTGTAAACAACACGTATTAAAAAAAAAAACACTCATTCACACAACAATGTTTACTCTATTCAATCATGCAAGTAAAAAAATATGGACAAATTAATAAGCTATGCCTGTAGAAAATATATACATTATTTACAATTGAAAAGAAACAATTTTCATGAAAGTAAAGCTCTCGGGTCATCACCCCCTGCAGCTAAAATTTGCATAGTGGGATCACTGCATACCTATTGGCAAAAAGATTCTTTGGTGAGTGGCTTGTGATAAAGTCACAACCGGTGTCCGTTCACCCGAAAAGGAGAGCGGTACCCATCAATGGTAATCAAGGTTATAGTGCCATTGTTGTGTACTTCATGAATCTCGTACGGGCCAAGCCACCTCGTCTGCAATTTGCCTAGAAAGTCTTGAAACCTAGAATCATAGAGGAGTGTCCAGTCTCCTTTCTGGAACATTTTCTTCTTAATAAGGTTATTGTGCCACTTAGCCATTGCTATTGAATAATCGTCATGCGTTGTAGAGAAAGTAGTCGTGCTTCATCCAATTCATTTAATTTTCTAAGTCATTTTGTTTGGGCATCTGTCAGATCTAGTCCCACTTCCTGGGCTATTTTGAGAGTCTTTATTTCAAATTCGATAGGAAAAATTAGTTCCTTACCAAGTACAAGTTAGTACGGGGAAGAACCAGTAGTGTTTCGCTAGGTTGTGCAATAGGCCCACAATGCCTTTGGCAGTTTAGCAGCCCAGTCCCGCTAGTGTGTTGAAACTTTTTTAGTTAAGATTACCTCAAGGACCTTGATGGTTCTTTCAACCTGCCCATTTGCCTACGAGTGATATGGAGAAGTGATTCTATGTGTTATATGATGGTCTCGTAGGGTGGTCATAAGCTTATGTCCTACAACTGTGCCTCCCCATCTGTTATCACTTCCCTGGGTAAACCATATCCCACAAATAACTCAAACAGAAAATTAATTACAATTTCTTTCGTAGCCCTTGGCAAAGCTACTGCTTCTACCCACTTTGTTACATAATATGTAGCAACTAGTATGTAGGATTTTTTGTTTGATGGTCGATCGAATGGGCCAACGAACTCCAATGGCCAACGTTCAAAAGGCTCCATTACTAGCTGCGGTTGTAATGGAATCTCATCATCTTAACCAGGATGACCCATCCTCTAACAGCTATCACAGGACTGAACATATTTTTTTGTATCTTTGAAAATAGTGGGCCAATAATAGCCCATCCGAAGTATTTTATGTGCAGTCTTGCAATCGGCAAAATGTCTGCCACAAGGTTCATCATGGCAACCTTTTAGAATGTCGTAGATCTCATCTTTGTGAATATATCATCATATCTACATATCAGAACCTATGTGGAAAATATATCCATTGATCCAGGAAAATCGGGCACTACGTTACACAATCAGCTCCCTTTCTTTAGCTGACAGGTGCCTTGGTAATTTTCCTACCACTAGATAGTTTTTGACATCTACGTACCAAGGTGCCTTTACTGCCATGACAAATAAATGTTCGTCTAGAAATTGGTCATCCACTACTGATAGATCGTTCGTTTTAGGTACTCAAGACAAAAAATATGCAACTGGATTTTCCTTCCCTGGTCGATCCTTAATAGTAATATCAAACTCCTGCAGAAGTAACAACCAACGAGTCACCCTCCCATTAGTAATAGGTTTATTAGCTAAATATCTAATAACAGAATGATCAATATAAAAAATACTAAATAGCCTATTATATAATTTCTAAACTTGTTTATGGAATAAATAATTACTAAAAATTCCTTTTCTGTGACTGTGTAATTAAGTTTAACAGAAGTGAGATTTTTGCTAATATAATAAATAACATAGGGCTTTTTGTCTTCTTCTTGTCTAAGAACAGCGCTTATTGCTATGTCTGATGCATCTGTGGAAATGTGGAAAGGTAGCTCCCAATTTGGTCCTTCTAATACTGGTGCACTTGAAATCAACATCTTTAGATCTATGAAGGCAACATCGCATTTATCAGACCAATTAAATTCAACGTTACCAGTTAAGACATAAAAAGGTGCGACAATTTTTGAAAAATTTTCAATAAATTTGCGGTATTACCTCATGTATCCAATGAAACTACGTACCTCAGTCTGGGTACTAGTTGTGGGTAGTGCAATAATTACCTCTGTTTTGTTGGATCTACTTGTATTCCTGCCACAAAGATGTAGTTTCCCAAAACAAAAACCTTCAATCATCATCATATGACATTTTACATTGCTCAATCATAACTTGGTGGCAATGCATTGTTCGAGTACCTTTTTCAGATTTTGCAAGTCCTGCTCAAAATCATTCCCATAGGGGGTAAAGTCATCCATGTAAATTTCGAGCCCTTCGTCGATCAGATCAGAAAAAAATGCTCAATATTGCCGTCTGAAATGTGGCAGGAGAGTTGCATAAACTGAGGGGTAAAATTATGCATGGAAACGTACCCCATGGGTAGGTAAACATGGTTTTTCCTAGTCTTTAGGGGTGATCTGGATCTGATTATAGCCACTAAAGCCATTGAGGAAGGAAAAAAATTGTTTCCCTACTAAGGTGTCAATAAATTGATCAATGAATGGAAGAGGGAAACAGTCCTTCTGGGAGGCCTTATTCAGCTCCCTGTAGTCCACGCAGATTCTCCATTTCCCATTTTTCTTGGGAATGACCACTAATGTGGAGACCCACTGGCTATCTGAGATAGGATAAATAAAATTTACATCCAACAACTTTTGTAGTTCCTCTTTCACAAAATCCTTGAGATGGAGATTCAACTTCTTTGGGGTTGTCGAATGGTCCGAGAATCCTTCTCGATGTAGATATGATGAGTACATATTTGGGGATCTATACCTTTCATGTCTAAGTATTCCCCGGAAAAAAGTTTTTTTTTTATATTTCTGAAGCACTTGAATAAGCCTTTTTTGTTGGTGGCTGTCTAGGTTATCATTAATGTTAAGTATTTTACCTGGTTCAATCTCAACTAGCCTGCTATTATAAACATTGGTCATGGGTATAGGCTGATCATCTGCATCCTTGGAGGGATCTCCCTATGCCTCATTATCAAGAATGGCTTTTAATACTTGACATGTCAGGTTATTCATGAAAACTGGCCTATTAATGAAATTGTTAATCACATCGTCCTCTGTCTGATTCTTAAATTCAAGGGCTTCTTCCAGCATGAGAGGAGAGCAGATGTTTTCTTCTAGGTATCTAGGTGGGTGCGACTAAGTATTTATAGTAGGTATACTTGATTTAGCGGGAGGATACAAAATAATATTTTTAATAACACATCCTTGTGTAATAGTCATGTTCCATGTAAGACATCCTATATAGGCATCTTCTGTCACTAACCAAGGTCGACCGAATATCAAAGGATGACCATCTAGACTACTCCTTGGGTTAATGAATAGGAAATCCACAGGATATTCCCAGCAATCAACAAAAACCATTACATCCTGTAAGGTCCCTTCAAGTCTAGCTATTGATCTATTAGAAAGTTCCAATAAGGTCGAGGTGGGTTCCAAAGTTGCAATGCCAAAAACCTTGTAGGTTTCAGTAGTCAAAATATTAATGGTCGCTTCGAGATCTACTAATGTGTTTGGAAAGGTGCATCCTTGTATTTGAATGGCTACTACAAGATTCCATGGGTCTCCGTATTTAATCGTCTCTTGTTTACTTAGAATTAGGTCAGATAAAGTTCCTACCACATGTACTTTTGGTGGATTTTTCAATTTCTTCCCAGGCTTTTTCTCACATAATTCCTTAATTGTTTTTGCATAAATCAGGATGTCTTGTATGGCTCGGAGGAGCTTTATATTTATACACAAATTTTATAACTCCCCTAATATAACAAAATTAGGATAAACAACAGGTTTAACTATTTCTAGCCTTTCAGGGAATGGGGGAGAAGAAATTATAATTTTATTTTAATTATGTTTCTCAACTATGTCTTCTCCCTATTTGATTCCCATAGAAATCATAGTCCATAGATTTATTTCAGGTTGTTTTTCGTTTTCAATTTATTTTTCTTCTGTGGAAATAATATGCCCTAACCTCAGCAGAAGCTCATTACATTCTACTGGTTATGTTTCATTATCTGAAATTTCGATAATTTGTACATATTGGATTGGTCTATTATCATTAGGATTCAAATTCAGTTGATCTAGAAGTTGGGGGTGTACTGAAGACTAAGGGTTCTGAAATGGACTAGGGAATGTGGGCTAAGGTTGAGAACCCGCTCCCATGGGTAAATGTCTCATCCCCATGGGGCGCTGCCAGTTTTGAGGCCAATTCAGGTTCTACGAGGTGGAAGCAGCCCATTGTGAAGGGTAAGGATTACTAGCTGAACTTTGCCAAAAAGGGGCAGAGCATTGCGGATTTGGCCAACCAATTCCTAGGAAGGGCTGGTTCGGCCAGGGTGACATGGCGTACTGTTGGGATTTCCAAGTAGAGAAAGGTGGTTGACCTTGCCATGATGTTCTAATATTTTGCTGCGGATGATATTACGTAGGGAAAATCAAGGATGGGTCTTTTGGCATACCTAATCATGGTCGTGCTTATCATTGTCGACGTTTAGCCATTAAGTATGCCGACTCTATTCCTTCCTCAATTTGCTTGAATACTTCTTTTAAACTTGGAAGCGATGGACATTGATCCATGGCATGGTCCTTCGTGCATATAGAGCACATCTGGATCATGTCCAAGGGACATTCCTATTGATTTTGCTTCTTTCAGCATCGTGGGCAGAATATGGCTAGTGTCTATTATGCTTCAACTTGTCTCTGTCTGGCATGTAAGAAATCTAACTGTGTAGTCAGCATGCCTAAGATGTATGTCTTGAAGTCTTCCAGGAGGTTACTGATCTCTACTCTTGTCATGCCTCTGTTGGGTGGTTTGCTTCCTCTAGTCATGGAGTCTCGGCTTCCTGACTCGATGCGTGTGCTACCTCGCAAACACCTGATACACAATTGAAAAATTTCATCATATTCTTCTTGAGAAATTTCACCTTTCCCCATTAGATTTAAGGTTTCTATCCATTCTTCTTTCATCCCTTTTATTAAGATAGCTTTTAGGACTGCTTTTGGTAATGTGGAGTGAGGGGATCTTTGCAAATTGTACTAAATCTATTCAACATATTCTTCTAGAGTTTCATTATCCTTCACAGACATTTTAAAGATTTCATCCTTTAATTCCCTAGTCCTACAATAGTCCTAATATTTTGTGAGAAAAGAAGTTTTTATGTCATTACATGAGTTAATGGTGCATCCGCCTAAACCCGTAAACCACTGCAAAGTTGCTCCTTTTAGGGTAGAGGGGAACAACATCAATTTTTGAGGATCAATGGTCTAATCATAAGATTTGCACAGGACGTCAAAATCAAATAAGAAAGAATTGGGATCCTCTATGGCCATCCCATGAAAGGTTGGGATATTTTTCAACAGAATAACTTTCATCGGGGTGTTGGATACTCGGTTGACAATGGGATACTCCAATGTCGAGGCCTGGCCTTAAGGTGGTTGATTCACCATTTGGTTGAAGATGTGAGAATATACTTCAGGGATTTTAGGGGGTGTTATCTGTGTGAGTGGAGTACTCACAATCCGAAGTGGCTTTACTACACTGCTTAGATTTGGAATCATAGGAGATCCTAGTTCAAACAATTGTGGCTTTGCCATAGTAGCTCCACTAGTTTCTCCCTCTCCTTCTCTTAAATTGTACAATTTTCCCTATTGTGAAGGACTAGAGTATTGGTTATTTGGACTTTGGAAACTTTTCTTGGACCCTTCAGTCTTCCTATGGATCTCGGAATAATTTTATGTTGGTTATTCTACTGCTTAAGGGATTGAAGTAGAGCCCTTTCTAGATATTGTCTGGGGTCCTACTTATGCCTAGGATTCAACTTTCTGAATGATTTTGTCTATGAAGGTTGATCTCTCAAGGGTCATTGATCCTTGGGCTTTGGTGGTTTTTGGTATTGCTTTCTGATCTATTGGTATTCTTTTTCCCCTAGTCATTCATTCCTATACAACCTCTGTGTGTCTTCTGAGAGAAGGAAATAGGAGCAAGATTTTTTCTTGTTGATTACATAGGCTCTTACCTCCCATTTTCAATACCAAATTCCCTTCAGAGACACAAATTAACTATTATCTTTGACAACGTCCCTCACAACGATGGCAAAATGTTGATGCACTAAGATGACTAATTAAATCAATCTTAATTCCTACATTATATTATCAACCTGGGATTCATCTGTGCAATAGAGGTCAGAGGTTGTTACCTAACTAAATGAGTCTAATATTTCCTCAAGTCATTGCAACAATGTATTAACAAATGCTTAATTCTCGAAGTTCAATCAAAGACAACTCAAACCATAAATCTAAATCCAATTGTAACTGTTTTGGAAAGGAAATGGATTTCAAGCAGATGCATTAAAAGAAACCATATCTAATGGGCTATTGTCTGATGTAGTAAATGGAAAGAAACACTACAGTAATAAACAATAAGTAACTACTTCAATCCTGAACATGAATTAGAAAGAGAATCAATCAATAATAACACTCAACTTATTCTATGCAATTCATTAAAAGAAAATTATTAAAGCAACAATGTTAAAGATCTATTTCAAATGCAGATATAAAAAATAACTTGATTTTATAAAAGAAACGTAAAAAAGAATAAGGAAATAGTTATGGCACAAAGGAGCATTGAATCTTCTAGTGATCGGGCCCAAAGCCTCCAAAAGTTACTACTAATAAAGCTCAAAACATGATTAAGAGAGGATCTTTGTATTTCTCATTAATTGAAATAATAAAGGTACAAAATTACTGTAATGTCAAAATATGCTATGTTCAATACAAATATATAATAATGGGTAAGAGTCAAATCGTCCCTAATCCTTTTCACCCATCCGTACCATATAGTCTAATGGAAAACTAATGGATGAAAGTGAATCCTGAGGGTCAAGAGATCCTCAAGATTTCATGGCTAAAAGATCAGATTTCTATTTTCTGAATTAGCATTCTTGTTCATATATTTTGCTAGCCCGTACAACCAAGGAATGATCTTCTCTTGGTTTAGCATTGTTGTTCTATCAACTGAACCACAATTGTACAATTCTAATTTCCTGTGCATAAAAGCAAGCAAAAGTTAGTATTTTCATGCTAAAAACATGCAATTTGTCGATGAATGATTTTACTTAAATTTCATAATCTTTTCTTCCAAATCCTTTCCAAGAATGAAGACAAATATATAAAAGAGAGTGATTTATTAAGTAATGTAAGGGTACAAACATACCTTTTCTATGACCCAACACCAATTTTTGCTACTAACCCCTTTCTGCTTCATCTACTAATAACAAATTAGAGCCTTCTGGATTGCTTCATCCATGGTATTAGGGTTATCGAATTCTATTCTTTCCTTCATGAATGTAGGTAGGCTACTCATAAAACAATGTACTTTAGCTTTTTCCTCTTGAATATATGGGACATATCTCAACAACGACGTAAACCGAGTCACAAACTCATCTATAGTTAGTTTCCCCAATCTCAAGTCATGAAATTCTTTAGCTTTTTCATCATAGAATCATTTTGTTAAATATTTATTTTAAAAGTGCTTTTCAAATTGATTCCAGGTGACATCCTGCTCCTCTATCCCTTGCATTATCTTTACTTCCTCCCACCATAAGGTGGCTTTCCCTTGAGGCTGATAGATAACCAATTTGACCATGAGTTTACTGTCATATTCATGATCCAATGTTCAACAACTTCCTCTGCTTCACCATTAAGGGTTGGGGGTTTGATCTTTCTAAATTCCCCCTCCAATTCCAGTTTATGCTTCTTGTTACACTGAAATTTGTCACCATGACTATCTGCAGTTAATATGGCTCCATCAATAGTCATATTATCCTCCTTGTCAAGCTTCATACCTCTGCTCTTCATGTCAAACTTCAAAAAGAGAGAAAGCCACTTAAAAACATGTTTATCTCTGGGTACGCAGGTTCTCTCTACCTTGCCTGCGTGTACGCATCCCAAACACACTGTGCCTGCGT